>BQNB010060328.1:0-36970 GCA_026074375.1 Tanacetum coccineum
CTTCTCTTGTTGTAATTGAACTCCATCCTCAATAGTTTGAAGTTACATTTGATATCCCCTAAGGTAGATAACCACTGTATCCCCAATACCAACTCACAACCACCCAATGGCAAAATCATCATATCAGCCGCAAGTGTTTCTCCTTGTAGTTGCCATTCAAAACCTTTACATTCACTGTTACTAATTAACTGTCTTCCTCCTCCAATTGTAACAGCCAATGGACAAGTATTTTTGAGCTGACATCCTAATTCCCTAGATACTTCCAAATCCAGAAAATTGTGAGTTGATCCACCGTCCACCAAAATGTGTAACTCATGATTGCTTATTTTTTCAGTCACCCTCATTGTTTGAAAATTACTTGCACCATTTAAAGCATTCAGTGAAATCTATGGAAATTCCCCTACTCCCATCAAATCCTATTAATCTTCCCACTCTAATCCTTCCTCATCCTCATCATCCAGAACCACCAAAGAGAATAATTGTCCACTACATTTGTGACCTGGTGTATACTTTTGATCACAATAGAAACACAAATTTTGTGCCCTCTTTTCTTGATACTCTTTTTGAGTCAACTGTTTCCTTATAGGTGTAGTTATAGGGATGTTTGGTTTGGACTTAAAAGCACTATTTGAAGCAGGCAAAGGCAAAACTGCTGGCTTATTAGTGTTCCTATAGTAATTCCCATTCCCAAAACTACTCACATTAGAAGTTACCACTGGCTTATTCTTTTTCTTGACAGCTTCAAGAATAACCTCTTGTAGGTTAGTCAAAAAATAAGCATCTACAAGTGTTGCAGGCTTAAACATCCTAACACTCATTTCCAATTCAGTTGGTAATCCCCCTAAGTACAATCTGATAGCATGTTCTTGACTAATGATAACTCTACCTAACAATGTATCAAACACATCTTGGTACTCTTTGGCATTCTTTTCATACTTAACATTTTTCAAAGCAGACATGTGATCCTCAAAGACTGTTCCAAATCTTTGGATAATAGCAGTCTTTTACACTTCCCACCTCACATTATCCCCATTAATGCTAATAAACTGTCTATGCCAAAGTAGAGCTTTGTCAGACAAGTGAACTGAAATAATTTTTACCTTCTCATCATTAGGTGTATTGTCAATGAGGAAGAACTGATCACATCTAAATGCCCATCCTCTGACATCATCACCCTAAAATTTTAGAAATTCTACTTTTGCCAATCTATTGAATTGGTTAGCTTGTATTCCATTTCCATTATTCAGTACTTTATTCTGTTGGAGACCCAATGTAGCAATCAAATTCCTCATTTCAGCTAACTGAGCATCCAAATATTCCCTTGTAATTCCTTCATCAGTATTGGTATTACTTATTGAAGTGATTCTTGTAAATGGTGCCATGATGTTTGTTAATTGTATGCTATTTGATGATTACTTGTGTTTGTCACTTTGTTGCTAGTGATTATCCTCTACCCTTCAGTCGAATAACAACTAACAACTTCTACCCGTTCTTGGCCAACTCAAATCACCCAAAACTGATCATTAGTTCAAAAACAGAGGATTTGAGCACTTATTCGCTGTTCTTGTGATCGCGATGAGTATTTGACACTTGGTCATGTTTCTGACGGATAACATACAATCTTGATCAGAATGCCAGTGTAGCAGACTGAGTCTTGCATAATTTGACACTGGAAAATCAAGAAACTCGCTGAAAAGCTAACTGTTTGACCAGAAACGTAACAAACTTAATAGAATTTTGATAGAACGATAACGGAGTTGCCATGAAGGCAGCTCTGATACCAATTGATAGATGGAAATTAGGATTACTCGAAATTACCTAAATCAGACTAGGCCCTATCGCAAAAGAATCAAGATCGAAGTGTAGATTTGTTATTGATTTTGTAACAGAATTGTAACTGGACGATTACAATGTTTACTGTGGTTGGAAATAAAAGAGTGTTGGAAAGTTTATAATAACTGGACAATTACAAAGTGAAAACATAACAACTATTTAAAAGAGGAAATTGGCGAGAAATTCTGTTAGTGGCTTAAGTGAAAGAACACGTGCACCTCACGTGTCCGGGTTCAAACCAGGCTCGTGCACCTCACGTGTCGCTAGAGCTGCTAATAGTATGGAGTCTATCACCACCATATTGGTTATGCGATACATGGCTCTTCGACACACAAAGGTAAGGTGTTGCTAGTTAGGGTTTTGTGCCTACCCAATCAAGTTTCTATGATTTTAAATAATTTCTAAATTCCAAAGAAAGGGTTTTAGTTCTGAGACGTTTGAAATTCCGTATTACAGTTGACTAAATCTATACTATATAATAATACCCACCCCATCCTGAAATTATTTTCTTTTTTGTTTCGTCCCAAAATTATTGTCCACTACTATATATAGTTGTTGGTGCTTAAGTTTACTATATTACCCTTGATCAAAATTGTTATTTACAAAACTCTATGAAAATATTAAATAATTATTAAAGGGTAAAACTGTATTTTTTTACCTTTTCAAAATTCAAAGCACTAACAAATGCAATTTTTTTAAACTGTGTATTTCTTGTCCGGTGACAATAATTTTGAGACGAAGGTAGTAATAAAATAAGTTTTTTTACAACCCTATGAAGCACACACATTAAAAAAGCAATTAATACAATAATGTGGACTACCATAATTAAACACAATGGTATTATCATCCAGTACACCGTTTAAAAAAAAAACTATATGGTTTGCTTTTTCTATAAGGTTAATATTTTTTGTTAAGCAATAAATGATTAGTAACACCTTCTCCAATACTCTTCTACACGCTCTAATATTAATTCAAAATCACTTGTAGTTTCGAATCAACATTTCATTCTTTACGGATTCAATAACACCTTCCTAAGACAGTTTCGTTCTGTTAAAAAACACCACACACACAAATCCTATGAATAACACACCGATTTAATCACACAACTCTTCTTGACCCAATGATTTCTATGCTATCAACACCATAAAACCAGCAAGTATCACATCTATTAAAGTTTTGTTTTTAGAGCTTCAGTTTAAATCCCATAATACACTTATTTTGATGTGTTGTTTTTTTAATAATCAATCTAATTGTGTTTCGATTCAATTAAGTGGTCACTACTACAGAAAATTTGTATGCGATTAAATTTATAGTATATTTGTAATTTTTTATTTTTGCAAAAAAAATATAGAAAATAACATTTATGTGTTCTACGGATTTGTTTTTTATGTGGATGTAGGTTAAGACGTTATGCCACAATGTGTGACAGAAATATCTATGGATGACAACAAATGATGAGGTATGATCAAATACATTAATATTCTCTATGGTTCAATTAAATCATTATTGTATCAAAACCTTAAGAAAATATTTGGGGAAACCTGTTTATATGAATTGAATCGGATGTCTGGAAGACTCTCAAGTAGTTAATGGTAAGTCTTTTTACATTATAATGGCCAAGTTTGATTATATTTGACTTGAAATTGTTTTTAGAATACATAAGCTTTTTTCATTATTGTATTATGTTAACTTTTATTTGATTAGAACTTCAGAATTATTCTAATATATTATCAAAAGGCACATGTTGATGCATGTATGTTATTTCGTTCCTCAAGGAGCATGTGAAGGAGGTCTATAGTGAAGTTCGAGCAACATACACCGATACAATGAACATGGTAGATTAATCAAAGTAATTCTAATTCTATGTTATATAGTTGTATAGTAAAATTCTTTTGTATTGTGCATCGTTACCATATCATGTATTCAGTCAGTTAGGTCATTACAAGGATTAAACTTGGCATGAAAGCGATATTTTTATGATTGGCAGGTTCTAAGTGCTCATTTCCGTGCTTACATTCAAGCATTAGAAAAACTACAACTAGATATAGCGGGTCCCACTGATCTGATCCGGTGTTGACACAAAAAACACAAGCCTTTTTTCAAGAGGAATGTTACCTTTTGAAAAATGATCTGCTATATTTTCTCTTGGAGACAGGATAAGTGTTCTCAATGTCCAAATTTGCTACCTAAATAAGTTATTATATCTGAGTTCTAATTTAATTCTAAGTATTATTGTTTGCTTTTATGTCACTTGGCATAAAATATAATTTTAAGTGTTATATCGATATAACAGGAACTCATATCACTTACTTTCTTGGATAGTTTCAGAGTTGCTTATCGTTGCATCAATAGAAAATCTAAGACTATCTCTTGCAATCAGTTTTGGCTGTTTTGCTACACTTAGTTATCTGCTTCTTGCTTATTTAACAAGGCATTAGCGGTTTAAGACACCTTTTATGACCGTATACTATTTAGGTTTATAAAACTTTAGTTGGATGGTAAGCTTAGAAGTTGATATAAGAAAACCAATCATTGAAGTCTAATTTAAAGTTACTTAACAAGCTCTAAATATTTAATTCTTCAAGCTGCAATATTCATTATGAAAACGCATATCCAAACACCCCTGAACTAGATACAATGTTCGGTGTTAAGATAATATAATTATTTTTGTTTACGTAGTTTATCTTAGCAGCACTCTGCAACACTCTTATTGGAAGATGGCTTTGTCATAGATGCATTACCATGTTTATGCAGGGGCAGAGACAGGATTTTACGTTAAGGGGGGCCGAACACCATGAAATGATAAAGAAAAACATTGTGTATGTGATTAAATATGTTGTGTTTTATATTATCATGCTAGTAATAAATACAAGTAAAAACATATATAACAAGCATTTTAACTTTAACATGTGCTAAGAAAATGTAATTTAACAAATTTGGTTTTCACCTCTTCATAACTGAAAAATCTTTTTCGTTGTTGTAACCGAATAAGAAGAGTTGGTATAAAACAAGACAAGCTAATTTATCGGTATAAGCTAAATTTGACTTTCAAATTTGCGTAGTACTAAAAAAACTTGACTCATGATTTATTTAGTATTGAAAGTAAAGTATGATACATTTAGAAAAGAATTTTTATTTTTTATACTTAACCGTTTAACAGTTAGTTTGATACATATAATTACACAATGTGATTTGCATATGAATTTTTACTCTAGTGTCTAGAAATTATTTATTACTATTTAATAATAAATAGAAAGTTATGAAGACATGAGAAATAGGGATATCAAATGCAATAAGCTTACTAGTATAAAAGACTCATACAAATTAAAACTCTTTCAATAGGTTAGGAGGGCCCCAACATAATGTTTCTAACAGACTTTCACAAATACCGGCAATCTAATGCACATGAACAACGACTTATGGGCCGGTTGGGAGAGGCCCAACACCCCCTAGTCCCCCTACCTCCTCCGCCCCTGTGTTTATGCCATATTAGACTCAACATTATGGTCATGTTGAGTTTATAATTAAAACTTGAAACGGGTAAAACTATTTCAGGAAGGAAGGATTACATATCACATTTGGACAAGATATACAAGCAAAACGATGTTTCTTGGTTTACTGTAGTTGATCAGATTTTCAAGGTATATATCACTTACTTCACAACTTATTTCGTATACAATTGAGCATTGCATACAAATAGTATGTGTAGTATTTGTATTAAATGTTGCATCACATAGCAATTTTTGAATTAGTTTCTATAAAAATGAGTTCCTATAATAGTGATGGTAGTTGTTATGAAAGTATAAGCTTACAAACACAATAAGCTTACAAACACACACCTTATTGTTGATGAGTAATAGTGTGTTATGTCACTTAACGAGGGTTATGGCATCCAGGCTTAAATTTTGCTCACTTATATAGATGAAGTTGACAAGATTACATGGAAGGTTTAGCTTGATTTTTGTTCACTTTCAGAGGTAACATGTATTCACCTTTTATGTGTACCAATCGGTAATTTTGATTCAGTTACTTATGAACGGGTCAATTAGGATTTAGGCTAATATGTATTCAATCAAAGTAAGTATTTTGAACTCATTGTGTTTAAATAAAAGCTAATCCTGAAATCTAACATTTTGCTTTATAACATCCGTTTAACAACTATAGGACAATATCAACCTCTTTAGCCACGCCAAGAACAACTTAACTGCCATCTTAAACGAGTACGTGAAATATTTATAATCTATTTATTTAAAGAAATTTCATATTGATTTTTGAAGTATTTAATCACCTTAGATTTCTATAAATCCGTGGAAATATATTTGTTATTCTATAAATTTAGAAATAGTTTTTCTTGAGTTTGGTGTCAAAAGACAGGTTATTTGACACTTACTTGGACCCTTTTTCTTCAAAATATGACGACTGCTAATTTTGAGTTTTTGTTCAACATAAGATATATGTCAGGGATACCACTTCCTGTATCGTTAAACGAAGATCTTCCTACTACCATTCTACAGTCTACGAGCCCAGTAAGTTATTTAGCGCCTCCAGCCATGACATGAACTCTATTGTCTAAAACGTTGACCCTCTTTCCATTTTTATATTAATTTATGATTAAATGATAGTTTCACTTTGATGATGATAGATATATATCGACTTTTAGGGATACATTATGTGACGACTTAATTATTGATCAATAACATGCGTGCTTGGATCTGACCAGGGTTTCTTCTCTTGTGGGGTTGAGTAGTCGGGGTTTTACATTGGGTCAAGCTGCTTTGAAAGCCGACTCATGCAAAGTTACCAAACACGAGAAAGCATGCATTAAAAATTAACACGTGTTTATTCCTTTCACGTTTGATACTTTTGGTTTCCTTACACCTGAGGCGGTAGAGCTACTCAATAGAGTCAACGAGTTATGAAGAGTGATGTTATAAGATCCACAAATAGTTTCCATAGGATTAGCTTCGCATTTCAAAAAAGGCTAACGACGCAGCTTGTTGTTCGTTTGCTTTCTACCACTATCTAAATAATAAGTTTTTAATATAAAAAGGCATAAATAAACAATAATCTAAGTTATTTACTAAAAAAATTTGAAAAATTACGGTCTATTAACAATTTTTATGAAGGCAAAATAAAATAAAAAAACAATTAATTAATATTTAATTAAAAATCCTCTTTTCATCCTTGTATCCTAAAATCTATATTTCAAAAATTGAAAAAGGTTAACCTACATGAAGAGCATCGTGATGAGAATTTAATTATCTTTCAATAAACAAGCACATTCATATACCTTTTTTTGTCTTTTTAGTACTTTTTGGTTTTTTTCGATGCAGTATTTTACTTGATATATTACGTGTAACATAAGACCAATTTATAAGATCGAACACTCAATATTCTTTCGTAAAACGAATATAAATATATGTGTAAAACTGCAAATGATTCATTGTTTTTTGCTTAAAAAATACACATGTTTAACTTTCTAACCATTTAAAATGGAAGGTGATTTACACAAGCAATTGAAGCAAGTTATAAATTAGTATGTGCCAACAGGGCCGAAGCCAGAAAAATATTTAAGAGGGGTCAAATTCCCATTTTAAATCGAAAGTGATGCATAAAATTTTGAAAACGAGGATGTATGCCCGCGCTTCGTTGCAGTGCGAGGGCTTTCGCGATTGTTTTAGGCGTTGTGTTTAGTTTTGTATAGGATTGAAATAAATGCATCATACGATTGAAATGAATGCAACATAAGTGAGGTTAATTTGCGATAACATGATGTTTGCATTATTTATATACAATTACATACTATAGAATGCTTAAAAAATGTTTAAAAAAAAGAATGCTTAAAAAGCTTAGTCAAGACCTTGTACACTATTAAAGCTCGTTACCTTATATACCAATCTTCCAATATTCGAGCTTGACTAAAGCCTAAAAATGAATTCAGTAAACATTTTTTGTTGGAAGCTCGGCTGTTGTTGCAGACATATCTAGTGCTACAACTTGCTAGACTGAGATTGCATTCACGGACTATTGTTAGAAAAGGTGTTTTCCATAATAGATATAGCAAGCTACAGAAGTACCTGCATGAATTTCCATAACTTATCATTAGTATTAAAAAAATTTAGTAAAAGGGTAACAAACATAAAAACAACAAATTAAACGTACCAGGAGTAGAACTGATAGTGTAAAGATCGAGCAAATACAATGCCAATAAAATCCCCAGTTAACATGGTCGTAACGATATTTGTGTAATTAATGGTCGTAACGATATTTGTGTAATTAAATTAATGGTTACGGTCAGCTGTCACAAATGAAAAATGGTAAAAAGGTAAAAAAAGGCGAACTTACGCTCGCTTTTGAGAAGCTTTTCTGATGTCTCTTTAAAAATGAGACTCAACCCTCATTTTAGCACTCAAATCCACCCCCAAACCCACAAAATCCTATTATCGACATATTTAAAAAGAGAAAAATACCTGGTAGTTTTGAGGATTAACTTCTAGCAGCGAGGCCAGCGAAAAACGTTTCCCTGTCTTTTCATGTTCTTCATCTTCATAAACTCCATAGCCAACAAAAAAAGTAAGAAATCTGACTATAGATCCATATATTCTCCGAATTAAGTCTTTCCTTCCACCACTCATACCTTTCAACCGGGTTCATCATTGTCACAGAACCCATTCTCATTGAAGTCACTAACTATATCCTGGAAAATATCAGACACATGAGGGAAATCAACCGCTTTCTCACCACTCTGCCCTGAAATAGATAACGACTACTGATTCAGGTTCTGGTTATAAAACGTCCTGTCAGGAGTTTGAGTTCATCAAGCTTTGTCTCATAATGTTATTTTGGTAATTTCAGAGCTAAAGAAAATAGAGAGACAAAAGAATACTTAGGCATGTTATTTACCTGCTGCAAAAATATTCTCAGCGAAACATAACAATGCGCTTTAACTGACGCGTCTTTGATGACTGTCACAATTTTGCTTTTTATAAAGTACCCTTCTGTTTCTCTTGATGCTTCTAGAATGTTATCACTGTTCATAATCTGCCATTTCACAAAATAAGAACATAAACAGCGAGTCTTTCTCAACTATTACCACATCCTAACAGAGGACTAGCAAGATTGTTTGAGCGTGCAAAGAGGTGAAAATAGGCAAGACTGTTGGTGTCAGGACAAACTGGTTTTGGGTCAGAAAAAGTAATTTTGACTCCTGTAGTCTTTCTATAAAAAATTCAATAATATTAGTATAAAATTATAAAACTTAATGTTCATTCTATCATGATCGAAGTTTTTGAATATTATGAGAGGCCTTTTACATTAAGAGTATACTCCGACCAACTATAAACCTATTTAACTCGTTTTCTTTAATTTTCTTTAATTTTCTTTAATTGCCCATTAGATATGAAACCTAATCTGAATCGACCTAATACTCTAATCGTAAGTAAATGGGTTGAACAACCTAAAAGTTAAATTAGTAATACTTAGTTTTATCGATATTTATAATGGTTAACAAATTTTATTGACATTGGTAATGGTACGTATTAACGTGACATATAACATACATAGCTTGCATAAGTCATAGGGAATCTAGTATCTCGTTTATAGGCCAAATACTCGAATACATAATAGGTATTGCATATACTCTAAAAGCCGCAATGTTTGATACTTTCATCTTTTATTCGACACTCAGTCTAACCAAAAATATAGTGTAGACCTATATTTGTAGCAATTTATTTGAAATTGTTCAAGAGACCGGATCATAAAAAACATACAAATCAATGTCAAATCGAGCTCTGTAGATATGATTAGAAATTAATGATTAATTAGCTAAGTTATTCTAAAAGAATAATGTAATGTATGATTACTAACCTCACAAGAGTCCACATTCTCAAGATGTTTGGGAGCCAACATGGCAGGGGTAGTATAGTATGAGCAGCCTTTGTTCACTTTGTTTGGGGGGAACTGAGAGTAAGGAATTATTAGTGTTCCCTTTGATGCCTTCAACTGTTCTTCTTTGCTTAATCCATCTCCAACCAACCACACCTACATAGAAACATATGTATATATTCTCATGCTTATTATTAATAAAAGAATATGTTGCTGTCTCAAAGAAAATCTCTAAAAATTTACCGTTTGTGCGTATGATCGTGAAAGAGTCAACATATCTTCAACATCAGTTGTTTCCAACTCCATTTTTAGCTTTGAATAATCAACTGGTCGAGACATTACAACCTGCAACGCGTTGTATTCGATTATCCACGTTAAGATGATCTTTAGAAAATAACTTTAGGATTACTACCAAATATCTACAATACTTAGACGGACGTAGTCAATGACTCAGTGTATATAATTTAAACAGCAATCATTCAAATCATACACGATATAGTTACATTAGATGAAACTCGAGTTGTACATGTATGCACATCAGATACTTGCTCTATACAATACAGCGCATATATGTCAAGTGATTGTTTACTATTACCTTCATTAAAAACGGTTGGCCGGTAAAATATATATGTATCTCTGTACTTTGGCATAGTTAACTTGTTCAAGTGGTTGCAATTTGCTAAGACAGAAAGACAAATTTTAAACCATTACACTCGCAATTCATCTTTTGAATTTTCTAGAATGCTTAATACAAAACCTGTTATCCCGAAGAGAATAATGTCGAAAGTTATTTGATCATGACATTTTTTTTCCTTAAACGAAATTACTGCAAATCACTTATTCAGAGACCACTTAGAGTTTTTTACTACAATCTTTGGCTAATGAGGCACATTTAGTATCAATTAGGCTATACCCTGAAGATATTACCAGAGTGTTTCTAATATTTCACCACCATACATTTGTCGTATACAATATGTGTACATGATTCAACACAAAGGATGTACGTAGAGGTGTCAAGATGGGCGATCCGGTCGGGTTGGGTAAGGGCTCAATTAGAATTGTCCAGTTACATTAAAAATAAGCAGATATTCAGTTTCATTCAAGCATCTCAGTCATTCAATCCTAAGTTGTGGTATGTCACCATTTGTTTAATGAATTTTGAAGAACCATTGAAAGACTATCTGCGCATTGTGCAATCTATCAAGGTAAATGTTTAACTTTTAGTGCTGCTCATCGAACACTAAGTTAGCAAACTTAAAAGGGCAATGAACATGGCAAAAACTATAAGATAAGAGTTGGCGCCTTGGTGTGCATACAATATTCACTCACCACGGAACGAAACCTTTCCCAACCATCTATTAAATAGAAATATAGACATCAAAACTATTTTTTTCACATATGATCTGTATCATGTTTGTCGATCAGTATGTGGAACGAAAATACATGTATGCTACATTAGTTTGGTTTAATTAGCTCTATGACTTTAAAGGGTGTGACAAACTCTATACACAAAAAGCAAACGAAACTAATATTTCGTAGAACCGCTAAAAGTCCATAAAATACCTAGTGCCTTTCATTACTCTGTCCTTGAGCTTGCAAGCCAGCCAGTACCTGAAATCGTAGACCAACAATTTTTTTATCAGTTTCATGTAGGTAATCTGCCCATGGGCTAAAAATAGTGACATTTTCAATAAGGCCACCACAAATCAAGCTAACCCCTTATTAAGATTCCATTAAACCAAACACAAAAGCAATATTAAAACAGTAAAAGACTAAAACCTATTTCACTCTCAATCTCTTATGGAGGTCTGTTATACTCCTTAAGCACATCTTGCACTCGAACACCACCCGGCTTCACCGACCTGAACACAAAAACCACAAAAACATCATCAAACAATCCAAATAAGCAGTTTTATATCGCATATTTCAAATTATCAATGGCTAATTGCTTTTGCTTATATATTAAACTTTGTGAACAACTGAACCTACATATACAATAAGAAAAATAAGAGGGTGTTTGAATTACTTATTTTCCAGCTTACCTGCTTATTTTAAGCAACCTAAGATGTTTAGATAATCCGGTAACCACATCTTACATACACCTAAAGTCAGATTCAAACATCTAAAATCAATAACAAAACAAGAGTAAACTGCAAATATCCTCCCTGTGGTTTGCTAAGATTGCATGATTGCTCCCCAGAATTTCAAAAGTGCAGGCGGCCTCCCTGTGGGGAAACTTTGGTTGCATCTTTCCTCCCTGGCCACTAACGCTGTTAGTTAATGCCCGTTATCCCCTTTTTTGGAGGGTAAGTTTGTTTTTTTTGCTTTTTGTTACTTGAGTAATGTTATAGTTGTAAAAATGGTCCTTGGTGGTGAGTATATATACTCATCCACACAAACGTATATGTCATTTTCCCCTAAATCAAAAATGTAAACCTTAACTTAATATAAACCCTAATTACTAAATCACAAAATTAATTGCTTTTGTGGAAATCCAACAATTGTTCGTACATCATGGACAAATACAAACCCTGGGCGTCGATTTCGTTGTTGTGCTTAATCTATATGTCTAATTTTTGCTTGGATGGATCCACCAATGTGTGCCCGTGCTGTTTCAATCATACTTGGTTTGCTAAGATCTAGAAATGCACTTGAACAATCTTTGAATGCAATGGCAGCTGGAAATCGAAGGCTCAAAATTTGGTTAATTTGTAGTTGGGTGTTTTTTCTCTTCTTTTATCTGATGTAATAGGTGTTTCTTAGTTTATCCATTGAACTTACAATTAACCAAAGGATTATGTAATGGTCAACGAATTTTGTAATATGTAATAAAGTTCAAGGATTAATGAAAATCTTTTGTTTTTATTAATTGATGTGTTGTGCCTTATCAAACATGGCTGCAAATTACAAATAAGTACATGTGACTACCATTGAGCTCAAAACTGTAAGAATGTGTTGTGCCTTACTAATTGCTGAAAACTGTAACTGATATTAAGCTCAAAATATGACAACCATTGTTCATAGATAGAAATTTTAACCAAGTACTATATCCATTGTTCATAAACAGCAAGTTTAACCACATAGAAGACAAAACATGACAGAATCTAAATAAACACATAACAACATTGTTTAACTATCAGGAGTAAGTCTACAGGCAGTCATCTTGGTTCTCTTCATTGGTGATGTTGGTAGTCTTGAAGCTTGACTTGCAGGTTGTGAACTTTGAGAAGATTGACTTGCAGGTTCATTTATTTGACTTGAAGGTCTCTTGCCACTTGCAGGTTGTGAACTTTGAGAAGCTTGAACAAGTTTTCTTGTCACAGGTTTTCTTGCCACTTGTTTTCTTGCCACAATTTGACTTGATACATGTTGACTTGCCACTGGTCCTCTACTCCTAGTTTTCCTTGACACAGGTTGACTTGCCACTGGTTGACTTGCTACAAGTTAACTTCCAACAGGTTCTGTTGTTGTCATATCAAACATTTGACCACCACTTGAACCAATACCTTTGCAGCCTCTTTTATTTTAACCAATACCTTTACAATTACTACAAGTGACTGTTGTACCTTTCCTTGTTAGCTTGTGACCTTTGACCATTGCAATCTCACATTTTCTTTTATTTTTATTTTTTGGTGGTCTCCCTATCCGTGGGGCTTTTTTGGGAGGAAGCAATGTTGTTGGACACTCAAATTTACTCCACATATCTCTGCCATTAATTAGATTAATCTTGTGAGCATAAACATTCATCCGTGTTTGAAGCTTATAGGACTCATGAACCCAGTCTTCTAGTGTGCCCACATCCATATCATTATCTTCCATATCATGAATTGCAGCAATGACATGCTTACACAGGATGCCTGAAATTTCCAACTTTTTGCATGAGCATGTCTTTTGGTTCAGGTTAAAAACACATTGGTCTTGGTAAGGACCTTTAACTTGAAAAAGATCAGAACCATTCCAATCTATACTACACTTAGATGCAACCTTTTTTATCTTGTTAAAGAGCTTGGTAACAGTAGGTGTTAGTGGTCCATCACCTTTTTGAATGATCTTTTGGATAATGACAATCCTCTTAATTAGGTATTCTCTCACATATTCTAGTGAAGTAATGATTGGATTATCCCTAACATCTAACAACTGTCTATTAAAAACCTCACACATATTGTTGATTAAGAGATCATAGTGTGCCCTACCTATAATGGAATGTTTAAATTTTATAAGTATTAGTAATCTACACAGAATCATTGGTCTAATAAAATGTGTAAAATTTCTAAATATTAAAACAGATTAACTACACATACCAGAAAAGTAAGCTCTGCTCCAATGTTCAGGTGGGATTTTGCTTAACCTTTCATGAGTTTTTTTGTTGTAATTCTTCAATTCAGCCATGCTTTTCTTAAACCTAACAACAGTTGTGGATGTTGCACACTTCCATAACATTTCTTTGTAGTCTCCTCCTTTCCAAGTTATATTCATGTTTTTATTGATGTGCCTCACACAAAACCTATGCTCAGCAGCTGGAAATAGCTTTGCAATTGTTGGTACTAGTCCCTATATCATATATGCATCAAAGTAAATACAACATATATTATATTCAACAAAGTTATTAAAGACTGATGAAATTAGTATTGATTGTTAACTTTTTCCTGTCTGTGATGAATGTGAAATTAGAGTTAGTGTATAGATCAAAGTCATCACCAAGACATGTTAAGAGCCATGTCCAAGAGTATTGGTTCTCAGATTCTACAATACCATAAGCAACTAGGTAGATACCATTATTTTCATCCACACTCACTGCTGTAAGCATCTGTCCAGAATATTGTCCTCTCATAAATGCACCATCCAAACCAAGCAATTCCCTTCCACTTTCTTTGAAACCCCTTTTCAGAGCACCCAAGCAAACATAGATTCTCCTGAACATTCTGGTTGGTTTTTCATGATCCTCTTCCCCATAAACATCTATTTTCACTGTGGTATCTGGGTTACATCTCTGTAGCTCATTAGCATAATCCCTCAATAAAGAGTATTGAATCTTAACATTTCCTCTCAAATGAACCTGTACCTTTGCCTTTGCCCTAAATGCTTTATGCTTTGATACAGAAACATGGTACTTTTTCTGCATTTGTTCTTGAATGACTTTAATAGGAATTTGAGGGTTCATGGTGATTAGATCTGTTATGAGTTTGGAGAGAAAAGTTGAGGTACAATGTTTGATTTGTCTTGATTGTAAGCATTTGTGTTCATCCTTAAAAGTTTTGACCAACCACTTTGACTTATCTCCTTTACTGAGATACAACAACCAAGGACAGCTCAGCTTGTCTTCTTTCGCATCTTGCATTATTCCCTTACCCTTCTAAAAAATGTCATGTTTTGGCCCTTGTATTTTATCAACATATTCATTTTTGCTATTCAAAGTTGGGACAACACCATTGCATATCACCCTTATTCTTCTCTTATCATTTACCTTAAAGTCTAAGTTCTTCCTTGTCTCAACTGCATAAGCTCTAATCCTTTCTTTGGCTAAATCCCTGTTTGCAAATTCCTTGCCTATATAAAAGTTATTCCTAATGCCATATGACATGTGTTTCTTTCTTAATTTTCTGAGGCCTCTACTCCTAACATTTTCTGGTACTTCCTCCTGACCACTTTCAAGTGAATCAAAATCTAAAACCTCTAAATCATCTTCTGTTACATTAACATGAGGTTGTATAGGATCAATAAAATCAGTCTCATCTTCTCCATGAAGCTAAAAATTACACTTATTCATATTCACTTCCACTTCTTCAACTAAATGTTCCTCATCTACCAAATCATTAGCATCTTCAGACTCATTATCACTCTGTCCATCCTCATCACTAGAACTTTCTGTCTTTTTAACTAACTCAAGATAAAAATCTATAATCTTATGGTTCTTAACATATCCTATGAAGTTCTTGTTGCTAAAGTCAGTATCACTAACAACTCGTTTTAATCCAACATCTAAACTTTTCAGTGGTATCTTGTAATACAAAAGAAGTTCATCATCATCCTCATAACCTATGCGACACATGACTGAATTTAAATTTTCTACCTTAAAATCATCAATGTCTAGCATGTCAACAAAGCAAACCTCACCATCAACATACAATTTGTTTAGAGAATCCGTGAACCTTCCACCATAATGCAGCTTGATTGAAAAAAGGTTGTTATATGTGTCTGTTTAATGTCCAAAAAACAACACATTACATTAACAAATAGACTAAAAAGGCAGAATATGATCTTAATACAAACAATTAGAGATTAAGGAAAATCACCATAAACTTTAATATCATAGCTTTCACCTTCAGGCCGGATATACCATTGTTGAGGAGGTGCCATGACAATTTTTTAGGAGAGGGGTAATGGAACGACAATAAAGAATGGGGGTGAAAAAAGGTTTAATATTTGACTTTGGATCGGGTTGAATAAAAAACGAATGGGTTATCTGAATTATTCGGGTGTAACAACTAAGTCAATGAATATATATACATGAATAGACAAATTTACCCTCACGTGCCTCACACGTGCTTTAAAAAACAAACAGACACTAACGCATGGAGGAAAGATGCAACCAAAGTTTCTCCACAGGGAGGCCGCCTGCACTTTCAAAATTATGGGGAGCAATCATGCAATCTTGGCAAACCACAAGGAGGATATTTGCAGTTTACTCACAGAACAATATAAACCAAACACAAAGATTGAATAAAAAAACATCATACCTGACCCTTGATGAGATGAAAAAGGCATTGGATTGTGAAAGAGATAAGAGAACATGATCTGAGATTGTGTTTTGTGTTTGTGGCGGTATAGCTTTTGGAGTCTACACATATCCCCACGTGGAAACAAATAAAGAAGGCAGGTGTTGGAGCCGAATGTGAGGGAGACACAGAAAAGAAAAAAGGGTCGGCCAGGTCACCCTAAAAAAACCTATGTGATGACATCAAATAACATCTATTTTATAGCATCATTTATCCCATGTTATTAACCCATTTTGTTTAGTTATTGCAAAGAATTGTTACTTAATCATTTATATTTGAGAATTGCAGTAATTATGGAGTACTTGGTGAATATTAGCAAAAGGCGCGCATTCTGGAGCTTAAACGAAGATATTTGAAGATTAATGATTCTGACAACCAATACGTCGTATCCATTAAGGAAGATACGACGTATCCGTGCCTGCACTCACCAAAGACCACAAAGGAAACAAGCTCAATACGCCGTATCCAGAAGATATCAATACGCCGTATTGAAGATATAGTATGTGAATATTCTAGAAGATATCAAACGTGGTCCCTACTCTAAGAAACCCCCAATACGCCGTATCCAATCCCTTGG
This sequence comes from Tanacetum coccineum, assembly GCA_026074375.1. Lineage (NCBI taxonomy): Eukaryota > Viridiplantae > Streptophyta > Magnoliopsida > Asterales > Asteraceae > Tanacetum > Tanacetum coccineum. The sequence continues at coordinate 17,071 of BQNB010060328.1, forward strand.
ATACGCCGTATCGAGACCGACTCTAGACAGTATAAATAGAAAACTCAAAAACGAGTTTTAAGTGTGCTAAATCATATTCTCGATACCTAAACCATAAAAGTTGATTTTCAAAGGAGAAAAAGAGCAGAAGAGGTCGAGCAACGCTATCAATTCCATAGGAGACAACGTGTAATTCCATATACTTTAGTAATCGTTCAGTTTTTGGTATCATTCGTTAACTCGGTTAGTTTACCTTATCTAAATAATTTATTTGTATTTATCATGACGTTGAAGGCTAAAACCTCTTACCGAGTATAGCCATTAATAATGAAGATCTGAATGTTTGGTATTAAGTTTATATTCTCGATTTCTTGATTTATCGTTGAATGCCTGTTTATGTTTATCATTTATACTTTTTTACGTGCATTTGTAATGCAGACCTATCATTCAACTAGATCTATGATAACGGACCCAAGTAATCTAAGTCTTGGATATACTCCCAAATAGTGATTTATTCATCTATAACCATAGGAATACAAAATGTCCTTCTAAATCTGTGTCTATGATACGCTTCGGGCTTAACTAGTTAAATTGGATAGTGCTAATGTTATTGAACGTGTTGACTAGAATATAAACCTCAGATAATGTTAACTAAATAACATTTTTGATTTCATTGGATAGTTGACTAATGGACTACTAGTGATAAATCACCATATATAAGCTATACAGTGGGTAAAGTCTCTATAGCTAATTTAACAAGATCACCATTGCTTTAATCCTAAGATAGATTATAATCAAGGCGAATAAGGATGCTTTATCGCGAATGTTTTGAATTGTGCACAGATTAAATGTGTCTACGGTCTTAGGATGATGATAAATTGCCAAAGTCTTAAGAATGATATGCCAAACCTATCGAGAGAAGAAAGTCATTGCACTTAATAAACAAACCAACTTCTAATCGGATTAAAAAAGGGGTAAACAGTTTTCTTATATTTGGCTCGACCGCGTCTTTATATCTATTTGTTTAATTTTCCTTGCTGTGTTTAAAGTGCCTTGAATTGATTATAGTCACACAACCAAACCGTAGCCAGGCCTCGAAAACCCCCTTACCCCTTTAGAATTAGGATATGGACTGACATAGTTTATGAATAGAATATAATTAACATACATTAGAATACACCAAGATAATTAATTAAATTTATAGATTTTAACCTAGCATCAAGTGTTCGACACCCTACTTACCACGAAACTACTACCGATCGGGTACACTGCCCGTTAAAGTGTTGTTTTTGGTTTAGTCGGCAAAATATAAATTTAAAACTTGAATCATAAAAATATACACCACACAACGACACATCAAGTTTTTGGCGCCGTTGCCAGGGAGTGAAAATTAATCTTGATTTTTATTTGATATTTTGGTTTTTAACATTAGATTAGATCTAACCCTTAGGAGTAGTGTAATTTAGATTAGTGTATATTCTTGTATATTATGTAAATTTTGTATATTTGTCTTTAATTGTTTGCTTGTATATATGTGTGTTTAATTGTTTGCGTATTTAATTGTTTTTCTTAATACACTGTTCTGGTCGATAGCTGAATACGGCGTATCCACTTCCATCGGATACGACGTATCCAACTTTCTGTCCAATACAGCGTATTCATTCAACTGATTAATACGGTGTATCCACTTCCATTGGATACGGCGTATCGATCATCTGGAACAGAAACAGAAATCTTAGTTTTCCTATTTCATTTTCGTGCTAATTTTTTTTTATCTTTCTTCAGAGCAAATCCTACCGATTGTTTATCCCTTGTTACAGGTTGTGCATGACAAGGAGTTGAACAAGCGAACTATTCACACCTTACAAAGAACCTGAACGAGAATTTCGATCATCTAGGAGACACTTCAAGTCACTAAGTCTTGACGAATTAAGATCGCCTGATTTCAATTTATTTTCTGACCAAGAATACTCGGAGGAAGAAGAAGCGGAAGCAATGGCGGAAACCACGAAGAAATACATGAGCAAGACCTAAACGAATTATGGATCGGGAGTTGCTAGGCCTAAGATTGAGGAAAAAGATAGTTTTGAACTGAAATGCTAATTTCTTAAGGAGCTTCGAGAAAACACACTTAGCGGTTTGGATAATGAGGATGTGAACGAACACATTGAGAAAGTTCTCGAAATTGTTGACTTATTCCATGTTCCTAACATCACTGAGGATCAACTAATGCTCCGAGTCTTCCCTATATCCTTAACTGGAGCCACAAGTCGTTGGCTAAGAAACGAACCAACTGGTTCGATCAAAACTTGGGAATATCTTAAAACTAAGTTTTTGAACAAATACTGCCCACCTGGTCAAACTGCAAAGAAAATGGAGGAAATCAACAACTTTCAGCAAGAACCAAATGAAACCCTTTATCAAGCATGGGGATTTAAAGAACTCTTGATGAAGTGTCTGCAACACTATTTGACTGAGATGCAGGAGGTAATTTTGTTCTACAATGGGTTGGATGTTCCAACACGATAGATTCTTGAATCAAGAGGTGCCGTTCCAACTAAGACAGCTGCCGATGATAAAAAGGCCATCCAAGAAATGGCAGAATACTCTCAAAAATGGCACAAGAAAACATCTAGAGGAAGAAGTATTGAGACGTCTGACGGACTGGCTGCTATACAAGCACAACTGAATAATCTAAGAAGAGAGATCAAGAAGGTGAATGAAAAAGTTTATGCTGCTCAAGTAGGATGTGAACAATGCAAAGGACGCCATTACACCAAAGATTTCCCACTAAAAAAAGAAGGGAAAACCCTAGAATAAGCTTACTACACGTAATTTGGTGGACCTTTTCAAGGTGGGGGATATAGAGCAACAGCTCCAGGATTTTATCAAAGGAACAACGCAAATCATTCGTACCAAGAATGAAGGCAATCAATGGAAGATACCTTAAGCAAATTTACGAGAGAATCAGCAAAAAGACACAAGGAAAACTCTAACTTGATCAAAGAAATCCGAACTTCAACAGATGCTGCCATAAGGAACCAAGGAGCATCAATTAAAACATTAGAGATACAAATCGGGCAAATGAGCAAGGTACTATAATACCGTATCCACTAGACAGAACCGTACACTCATATACGAGACAAGAAAAATGAAAATTCTGTTTCCAAGTCGTTTGAATGGTTACTATTGTGATGGAAAGAATGGATCACATGGACCACAATTCTCGGAAGCTTACTCTAAAGCTTCACATACCGATGAATCCATACCCCAAAAGGAGAAAGACCCAGGGAGTTTCACTTTACCTTGCTTTATTAATAATGTTTGCATTGATAATGCCCTTGTTGACTTAGGAGCTAGCGTTAGTGTTATGCCTCTCTTGACCTACCTTAACTTAGGATTAGACGAATTAGCTCACACTAAGCTAACAGTAGAATTAGCGGATAGGACAGTAAAATATCCAAAAGGAATTGCTGAAAATGTACTAGTAAGAATTGGTAAATTTACTTTCCCTGTAGACTTTATAATTCTAGATATGCCCGAGGATATCAAAGTGCCCTTGATCCTTAGAAGACCATTTTTGTCTAGCGCCCGTGCTAAAATTGATGTTTACAAGAGAAAGATTACTTTAAGAGTTGGGAAAGAAAAGATTATTTTCAAAAGTGTTAAACCTGCTAGTAGTTTAATTAAGAGGATCTACATGCTAAGTTTAAGAGAAAGAATAGAGCTTGATTTAGAAGCTAGGCTAATGGGAGAGACTTTGGCGATTAATAGATCATTAGACCCTTTGAATGGAGATTACATCAAACTAAATGATCTAAATAAACCATTTGAGCTTCGGAGAAATCAAGGTGATGATTTAATGCCCACCATTGAGGAAAGTGAGGTAATTGAGGAATTTAGAACTAGGGATGAAAATCTTGATACTGGAATTGATGATTACCCTAGTTATTGCGACGATGATAAGAAAATCCACATAGGCTGTGCCCACAACTTAAAGTTTTCATGCATGATAGGATTTGAATTTACACACGTCAACTTCTTCCTGTTATTATACATAAATTTGATGTCCAAAAAGTTTTATAACTTTATAATGAAAGATAAGATTGTGTACAAAGGGGATAATGTTGTAGGAGCCTTAATGAATGTGCCTATTTTTGTTGGAACCTTTTTTGTTGTGACTGACTTTGCAGTTTTGGAAGATATGGATGCTTATCGTGATGAACGAATGGGCGATGTTATTGTTGGCGAACCGTTCTTAAGAGAAGTTGAAATTAAAGTAAGACGGTTTGATGGAATGCTTACCATTTACAATGGTGATGATGAAGTAACTTACCAGATGGTGCGATCACATACGAGGTTTAAACACCACACTAATGAGCAATGCAATAAAATCCCACCATTACTAAAGGTAAGTGAACATGATAATATGAACGGGATCTCGCACTCATAACAAAAGTTAAAGAGGTTCTATAAAGGAGTTTTGAATCTAGGACCCGACTTTATCTGAGTTTTGTCAATGGAAGAATGGCTCACACGCAGGGACGTTAGCGTGCATGAGATGGAATGGTGAAGAGAAGCTAAAGACAAGTCTAACTTAAAGACATTGCTGTAAACAAAAGTGCTCCCCGGGAGACAACCCGGATTATTATTTAATTTTATTGAGTCTGTATTCCCAGACATCAATACGGCGTATCCGCTCCATACCATACGGCGTATTGATTGTCTGGACGTTATCAGTCTTTATTTTTTATAGCACTTTAAAAACATTATTGCCAGTCTGGCAATAGGGCGTATTCATTAACTTGATACGGCGTATCCACCAGACTGACCCGTATTTAGTTTGTTTATTTTTGTTTAAATTAACCGTAGATGCCACGATAGGAATGCACATTTTTCCTACTTTACATAGGACCTCGTGAAAGAAATATCGACAAATATTGATGGAGAATTTAAAAATCTGGAGATCTTGAAGTGTTGGAGTCTTGAAACCTCAAGACGGCTGTTCAACACACAATCTTGCTCATAAACGCAAATTGGAGAATCTACCGAGCAAATATCAGGGGAGTTTCTCATTCTAATTCTTTTTAATTCCCGTATTTTTAATATTTTATCTATACAACGAGGACGTTGTATAATTCAAGTGGGGGATGGAATTAGAATGTTTACTTGTCCTAATTTTCACACTAAAATGCTTAAATTATGCTCAAATTTAAAAAAATTTCAAGCATACTTTTGTGAAAATTACTTGATACATAACCGCACACAATAACCCTTGTTAGATATTGTGAGAATTTAGCCTATCCGTTTCCAAATGTTTACCCAAATTCCACAAAATATGAGTGTGCCGGTGATGTAGTGGACTTTAGAACTTGGCTTGGTATATCACTCGAGACCACAATAATGAGTATTATGGATTTAATTGGAGTAACTTGTTTACATTGGTAAATTTTTAGGATTACACCCAAAAAGCCTATCCATGTTGTTTATTAACTAACTACACCGGTTAGTTAACCTCCAGTTTAAACCCTTTTCCACTCTCATCTTTAGAGTGAAGATCCACTAGAACAACCCGTAGAGCCAATCCTTTAGGAATTACACTAATTATTTGTTTCGTTACACCTTTACACCTTAACCTACCATGTTAGATTAAGTTTAATTTACAGTTGCTAGTTGCTTAAAGTGCAAAGTTTGTATTTCTCGAGTCTTGTGTCATTTTCTATCTTTGGTGCGGTTGGAAATTTACACATTACAAATGGAAATGTATATTATAGTCAAAACTCATGTGATTTTACTACCATCACAATTATTGGTGAGTCCGAAGAACGAATGAACTATCACAGGAATTATCCGGAATTATTATGATCGTGAAGATGGTGAAACTACTCCGAGTTTCGTATATAGTTATATTGAAAAAAAACAAAAAAAATATAAATAAAAAAAATAGAAAAAAGAAAGAAAGTTTGAAGATAATCGTTTCGCAAAGCAAGGACCGAAGGAATTACATGAAGGATCGATTATTCGTTGATACGCAACAAAAATCAACGATGTAGAGTATTGTACAAAGTGGAAGATATCGCCACTTACCTTGTAAAGTATGTAAAGTTTGGGATGATTGGGAAGTTGACCGTTACGGGAACACCAACTTTGGTTGTTGTTTTTGATCTATGATCAAGACATTGTAATAGTCATGTCTTTATCATGATAACGGTCGGGAAAAAGTGTCTAGCAACTTGTATCTTAGTCTTAATCTATTTGTTTCTTGATTTTTATTTAACAACAATTTACTTCCCTCGCACCTAATGATTAGCCGCTGGTTTTACGCGAACAAGGATGTGATCGAGCATGCATGTCTATTTCGTCGTTACGACCATGTATGCATGTCTCAACTGCCTCGTTGGTTTACGACTTTTGGTGAAAGTTAGAAGGTTCCGACCCTATATCATTCTTCATCCTAACCGTTGGTTAAATTCGAATAGAGATGTGATCGAACACACATGTCTATTCCGTCGTTACGGCCATGTATGTATGCTTCAACTGCCCTTGTTGGAGTGGTACTTCTGGTGAAAGATTGTAGAATGATCAACCGTAAGCCTTTCATACAAAAAAACCCATATTTACCTTTATAAACTTGTCACTCCTTGGCTTTAGTGGTGGAGATATATATCCTTGCCAAGCTTATGATAGAATACTCGTCACGACCGAGCAATTGAGCGAATTAGTTACATGTTACCACATAGATTAGTTGAGTGATTTGAGTGTTTTTATCTTCCTATTTCGTAAGGTGTTTGGTTGTGTACTAGTAATAGATCAAATAAACGCTTTAACGGAAAATATCATTAGGGATACATTTTTATAAACTTTTAAATGCTACTTGAGGACAAGAAGGATTCAAGTGGAGGGATATTTGATGACATCAAATAACGTCTATTTTATAGCATCATTTATCCCATGTTATTAACCCATTTTGTTTAGTTATTGCAAAGAATTGTTACTTAATCATTTATATTTGAGAATTGCCGTAATTATGGAGTACTTGGTGAATATTAGCAAAAGGCGATCGGCGTGCGCTTTTTGTGTAATAAATCTCTCTTAATACTTAATTCTTCAGTTACGTCCCTGGTGTGGTAGAGGTGGTGGTGGGAGTATTGTCTCACCTTCATCGCGAACATAAGCGATACAGTGATCCAAGAAAAGGCAAATCTTTTGTTTTTGTTACACTCAAGTGACGGGAGATTGTAAACATTTGACAGCACGTATTAGAGCTCACAATGATACTTTTACTGTTAACTTATAAGCATAATTTATGTCTTAAATCTCTGATCTATGGAGTTGTTGTTGCTGTCTGCAGAGGCCGTATTTATCGTTAAAAGCTATAGGCTCCTTGCTTGCCCTTATTAATAAGCATTACATTTTTTTGGTGAAAATTACCTAAAGAGATAAGAGTGCGTGAGTGCAGAGGCGGAAGATATAATCCTAGTTGCATTTTTTAAGGGAATGAACTCTCATCAAGGTTATTGGCTAGGGCGTGATGCAGGAGGACCAAGTACTAGTAAAGATTAGCGACAGTAAGATGATTTCAATACTGAGGAGTTAGACTTAATCCAGAGAATACAGCGTTCTTAGGTTTCAAATAAGCAACTCCAGGTTAGACTTTACACGATTATTGCGTGGGTGTGTATTAATTTGTTGGTAATTTTTTTTATTGTTTAGATTTTTATTTAATTTTTAAGATTTATTGTGGTAAAAAAAATTATTAACCCATTTTGTATAGTTATTGCAAAGAATTGTTACTTAATCGTTTATATTTGAGAATTGCAGTAATTATGGAGTAATTGGTAAAACATAGCAAAAGGCGCGCATTCTGGAGCTTAAATGAAGATATTTTGAAGATTACTATTCTGAAGACCAATACGCCGTATCCATCAAGAAGATACGGCGTATCCGTGCCTGCACTCACCAAAGACCACAGAAGATTAAAGATCAATACGCCGTATCAAAGATATAGTATGTGAATATTCTGGAAGATATCAAACGTGGTCCCTACTCCAAGAAATCCCCAATACGCCGTATCCAACCCATTGGATACGCCGTATTGAACCGACTTCCAGACATTATAAATAGAAAACTCAAAAACGAGTTTTAAGTGTGCTAAATCATATTCTCGATACCTAAACCACAAAAGTCGATTTTCAGAGGAGAAAAAGAGCAATAAGAGGTCAAGCAACGTATTCAATTCCATAGGAGACATCGTGTACTTCCATATCTTTTTGTAATCTTTCCATTTTTTTGGTATCATTCGTTACCTCGGTTAGTTTACCTTGGGATAAATATTACCTTGTATTTGATTAAGACGTTTGAAGAGGCTAATACCTTTGGGTATTAGCCATTATTATGAAGATCTGAATGTTTGGTATTTGTTTATATCGATTTTTTGATTTTTTTTTTTTGGGGTAAAAGGGACTCACCCCGGTAAAATATATTCCCAAAAAACCATGAAGTACAGATGGAATGTGGCTGATATACCACATTAACCTCAAGCTTTAAATAGCTTGATAAACACCTAAAAACTAGTATTTATGACAGACCATAAATACATACATCAAATGAAGAAAACTACAAATATCTAACAGGCTGTTGTGATTCAATTAGATACTGAGAATAAGGAATGATATTGCTATCACTGGTTATTTCAGTCTCTGAATGGTTCACAACATTCGACTGTTCAGAAGACGGCATAGCCTGCACAACTTGATTAATCATATTATTATTCACATTATCATGATTGTGTACCTCAGAAAGAGCATCTGATCCATAATGAGATAAATTCGCCATGAGAGCAACTTTGGCAGTGTTGAGTTCATTACAATCAGAGTCATATACATCCAAATCATCAGTTTGATAAGCAGCATTGTGATTAATAACTGTCTGTGTGGCTTGACCTTTTAGGATTTTTAGATTTGCCAAGAATGCTAGTTCCTACTCATGTAGAATTTGACCACTTGCTTGAGCTTATACCAACAACACTTTATCCTTAAACCATGAATCATCCCGTTTCCTCTTTGGTTTAGTGCACTGTTTGGACATGTGGCCTTCCCCTTTGCAGTTGTAGCAAATAACAGTCCTTTGTTTCCCAGAATTGCTTCTACTTGCTCCTGGAGTGTATGTCCTTATAGTACTCGCAGTTAAAGAAGTTTGTCTCCCCTGAATTGGTTGTAAAGTTACTCTTCCATTATTAATGGTAGCTTGTTGCCTAGGGTTTGACGAATTCCTCAGCTGATTATTGGTAGTGGGATAGCGGGAAGTAACAACAGTAGTTAAGAAAGACATCATGTGATTGATGGCATCAATAGGATCATCACCTTTCTAGAACACTGGAACAATTAGATCCGAGTCTGGTTGGGAAAATTCAGGTTGTTGGTTAACTGTGGGAGCATATTCTAATTGAGGGATGGATGATGATGGAGAATAAACATTATGGTGAACGGATGATTGATAATCGTCGGATGGATAAGTGATTGAAAGAGGTATTGATGATTGATGAGTTGAGTATTGTTGAGACTGATAAGGTGATCCATACTATGGAGACTGATATGGTGAAACATGTGGTTGAAATTGAGTATTTTGGTATGATTTTTGATGAGTTATGATAAGGAGACATGGTTCATTCTGATGATGTTGCAACCAAAGCAAGCTGGATTTGGTTGCGTTCATTGCATTAACGAACCCTCATTTTGCATGAAAATTCATGTGTGTCCCAAGTAAGCATGATGTTGATGCACATGTTAGTTGTGTGCACAATCCCGAACCAGTTTGACATCTTAATCATAACTTGACTCTACTCGGCGAGGACGAGTATTCAAAAAAAACTTGGTGTTCACTTGAAATTGTTCCAGTTTCATATTGTAGATGTTCATGTCATTGAGTAGTAGTGAAAATCTCAAGTAGAAATCACGTAGTGTTTCCCCCTTCTTATAAGCAAACTTATCAAATTCATCATAAAGCTTACACTTTTTTTCCTGTTTCGGTCATGGACGTTCCTTGCCATGGAAGTTGAATTCTTTCCCAAAGTTCCTTGGCGACTTTATGATTGCTAACAAGTGCATAGACCTCTGGTGCGTAATTCCTTGAAGAATGATATTGGTTGCCTTGACATCACAATTAGCTTGAATTGCTTCCGTGGCAGATAACTCAGTATATTTCTTTGGTCTAGTCACTCCATTCTCCTCAATTGTAGGCCAGATTGAGTTAGACCATTTTCAACGGATTCAAGGATCATTCGTCCATGTTGTCTATTCATCATGTATAACTCCATTCTGCTTTTTCAAGAATTATACAAGTCCTTTTCCAACATAGGTGGACGATTATCAGCACCCGAAAGAATCGTTTTTGTCAGCAAGAGTCGTCATTGAGAAGTTTGTATGTTAAAAGATTATTGTTTGATCGAACGCTGGTAGAAAGGAAAAATGTCTATCTGATCATTTTTTTCTTTTCTTTTTACTCTCACCCTATTTTCCAAGCTCGTTCTCTTTTTACTGTTTATTTTTTTCGTCTTTCTTTATCTGGTTCTCGTGTATAATTAAGTTATGTTTTAAGTCTTGAAACTACACGAAAATTTACAATTCTTGACAAAACCGGGAAAACAAGTTAATGTTTCACGGGATTTTACAAGTCAAAGAAATAAACCATATAATTTAGAAATTAGAGTTGTTCGGTTCAGACTAGTGTCAGTTGTTCGGTTTCAACTAGTAAAAGTTGTTCGGTTCCAACTAATAAAAGTTGTTCGGTTTCAACTAAGAAAAGTTGTTCGGCTTCAACTAATAAAAGTTGTTCGGTTTCAACTAGAAAGTTGTTCGGTACAACCTGGAAACTAGTTGTTCGGTACAACCTGGAAACTAGTTGTTCGGTACTAACTAACTTGAGTTGTTCGATACTAACTAACTTGGGTTGTTCGACACAAGTTGTTCGGTACAGGTTGTTCGACACAGGTTGTTCGACACAGGTTGTTCGACACAGGTTGTTCGACACAAACAGAGACGAAACTCAAAAACTCAAAAACATAAAAAGACACTTTTTTGATGGGTTTTTTTTGCAAAAAATCTTGTACAACTAGTGTTACTAACCCTATAGGAACAATAAAAATGAAAACTTTAAGGTTTTTAAGCCGAAAAATTTAAAACCAAGATTTTGTTCTTTGTAAAGGTTTTTGAACACAAAAGTAACAAAAATGATATTTTTCTTGATTCTAAGCTTGTACACCTATATCATAAAGATACTAGATCAGATTTACCAAAGTAAATGATCCTTTAGTGTACACTATTGCTTCGAAAACAAAGAAAAATATGAAGTAAAGGACTATTTTTGCGAGTAGAAACACACGAACCAAAAGAAAAACACAATAACTAAACACACCACTCCATGGCTCTTGATACCAATTGTAGAATATTAGTAATCTATAACAACAAGAACTAGAGAGAGAAAGTGGGAAGGAATGATGTATTTTCTAGTGAGAGAAAGTAAAGAACATGAAAATGCATTAAGTGAAAATGAAACATACAACCAACCAACCACCTCTTCAAGGCATGGAGAGGTGTTTATATACTTACAAGGGGCGGATGGGCCTTGGTTTGATGGGCTTATCCATGGGCCTTGGTCTAACTACCTATGTAAGTTTTTAAAAATTACTTAACGAGCTAACGACTGTTATCTATGGAAGTGACCGACACTTTCGTGTTCCTAACATGGAGAGTTTGCTTGGACAAGTTACCTACGAGATTAAACCTTTCTCTTAGAGGTGTCGATATCCCCTCTATTCTTTGTCCTCTTTGTAGCATTACAGTTGAGTCCTCCTCGCATCTCCTTTTTTCTTGTCATCTGGCTCGGCAGTTGATGTTTAAAGTTGCTCGATGGTGGGATCTAGATTTTTTGGCCCTTAACTCATATAAAGAATGACTTATTTGGTTCAATAATATCCGTTTATCTAATAGGCTCAAAGAGATTTTAGACGGCACTTGTTATGTCATGTGGTGGGTTATTTGGAATTTTCACAATCAAGTCTTGTTTGGAAGCAACCATCCGCGTTTGGAAACTCTTTTTGATGACATAGTTCGATTATCGTATACTTGGTGTTCTAATAGTTGTAATTTTAATTTTGATTGGATCTCTTGGATGAAATATCCTAGTTCCTTTTCTTTATAATTCCTTTTAGCATCTTGCTAGTTCTAATAAAATTGCCGTTAAAAAAAGAACCACTGGTATATGTCTGCCCATTGTTAACACCTAAAGTTCTCATATTGTTAGAGTCTTTTTCTTTTTTAATCTAAATAATTGTTATAAATTTTTTATTTTAATTAGTATAAACGGTTAAATGTATGAAGTTTTTCCATGTTTAGATTATCAAATGAAATGTATGAGGTTCCATCGAGTTAAATTCGTAACCATTCTCGACCCTTCTAATCACCATTAAATGTAAATATTTAGTGAGAGTTGAACTATTAACCACTAATGAGTTAACTAATAACTTTACCACCGAGTCATTTACCGGTGGCTGCTAAAACCTCTTCTCAATGATTAAAATGCAAAACGAACATTTATTTTGAGACATATTAAAATAACAATGTAAATACTTATTATATAAAACGGAACAAGTACTGATTAATGTCTTTAAGAAAATAAAGATAAATGTATACAACATAGCTTGTATATGAAAATACAAAGGTAACCATTGTATATTGTATATCTAAACTATTTATAAAGCACAAATCACTTTTTGAGCATAAATGATTATGATAGTTGAAAATTGAAATTCAATAATACAAATAATCACGCATATTATACAACCAATTAAAACACAACCTATAAAAGTTTTAAGTAATACAAGTCATAAAGCTAAGTTTACAACTATTTAATGCATAAATACATCAAATCAACACATATAATTACAGTAATATTCTTCTTAAAACACTCACCATTCAAAAGTAAAATTATATTTTCACATTATACAATCTAAACAAACTACAATTGACTACAAAATGTAAAAATGACTTTTCTTGTTTTAATTGATAAAGAAATTGAAAATTAAGCGCTAAATATTTAAAACACAAAATATGGAGTAACAAATTAAACACACAACTAATGTTATTTTTAAATCACTCTTAATCAAATCTATGCTACATATATAGCAAAAATATCTTTCTTTATTGAATGCAATTTTTTAAGTAATATAAATTTTTATACATGTTGTACAACATTTTATGCAAACAATAAAATTCTGCCACACATCTCTCTCTTTATTTAATGCAAAAAATTAAGTAATACAAGCATTGATACACATTGTACAATCTTTAAAGTAAACAACAAAGAGTTGAAATTAAATAATACAAACATTCATGCAATATGTACAATTAACCAATTTATAACACATACTTATTGATTGGTTAACACATTTAATGTTATTCTTAAAATACCCATTACTAATTAATGTAATTTTTAAGACACCCCTAAAATGAAAAGTACATGTTATTATATACATTATACAAACTAATAAAACACACAAAGCTTTATAAAATTTATATGCTAATACATATAGTTTTAAAAGTCGGACTGGGCCAACGGGTTCAACTGAGAACATGAGCGGTCATCGGTTCGCTTTTTTTTTTTTTTTACGTTTTTTTTTTTTTTATTTTTTTTTTACTTTGTTTTTTTATTTTTTTTTTTTTTTCTAATTTTTATTTTGTTTTTATTTGTTTTTTTTTTTTTTTTTTTTTTTTTATAATATTTTTTTGTTTATTTTTATTATTTTTTTTTTTTTTTTTTTTTTTTTTTTTTTTTTTTTTTATTTTTTTTTTTTTTATTTTTTTTTTTGTTTTATTTTTTTTTTTTAATTTTTTATTTTTTTTTATTTTTATTTTTTTTTTTTTTTTTTTTTTTTTTTTTTTTTTTTTTTTTCTTTTACTCTTTGGTATTATTCCCCTTTTCTTATACTTTTCTTCATTTTTTTCCTTATTGGCTAGCAATAAAAGCCGCTGAAAATGAACCAGAAGTACAGGTTAGAACCTATAAAAATGGGTGAACCGAGCCTGATCGGGGTTATTTTCCTTTTGTTTTTCTCATATTAATCACAGGGTACCCGCCGCCGCAACGCGCGTGTACCCTGCTAGTATACTTTTAAATATAAATATTGTACAAACTAATAAAACACACAAAGTTTCTTACAATTTATATGTTAACAAGTTGATAGTATATATAATTTTGAAACCAAACTGTATCAATGGACTTAACCGAGAATCTGGAGTCGTCACTGATTAGGCTACGCCCTAAATAAAAAAACGTCTAAATCACAAATCAAGCGGACCATAACAAAAAAGTAAAATGGACGTGATCGGTGTCTATTTTTTCTTTGGGTGTATATTGGTATCTCTGGCCATAAAAAGTACCAAATATTCTTTTTGTACCTTCCTTTTTATAGTACAACGCAGTTTTATATCAGCTTCGCTTCTGTTGCGTATTTTTTGATAATTTCATATTTTTGACTTGTTAAACTTTATAATTTTCATTCCGTATTTCCTGTTTCACAGTTTTATAACATAAACAAAATTATAAAAATTTAAAAATTAATTAAAACAATGAAAAAAGGAAAAACAGAGAAGTACGAATGACTTTTTAAAAAAGATATTAGTATCATGTGACTTTTTTCTTTTTTCTCGGGTTAATCACAAAGTACTCGCCAGAGCGTCTACGAATACCTTCTAGCTTACATCGAATGAATCAACAAAATAACAAAAAGCAAATAGTAGAATAATATAAGTAGGCTTGGGAGAGACGGGTGTGTGGTTAAAGTGACGGCTAGGTTAGTGTTGTAATAGAAGTGAAACAAGGCCATTTATAAAGGAGTGGCTATTATTGGTATCTTTTGGCCGTTTAAAAATACAAAATATAGGTGCAAAGATTTCTTTTATATCCTTATTTTTACAGTGCATTGCAGTTTTTTATTAGTTTATGTTTCGTAATTTTTAACAGTTTCATACTTTTGACCTGTTAAACTTTATATTTTTCGTTCCATTTTTTCCGTGTCATAGTTTTATAACATATATAAAATTATAAAAAAAAAAAAATCAAAAAACATGAGGGGTACAAATGGTTTTATTGAGGGGTATTTATATCATGAGCCATTATAAAATGATACTGAAAAAGATGAGCTGTCATGTAAAGAAAGGCGGTTGCCGACGTATCAGCTGTCATTTTAGCATATTTTTTTTTCATCACCTACAATCGCCAGCCATAAACTCAACAGGAACCGCTTGTTGTATTTTCCAACTCGGATTCTTCCCAACTGTCTCCTGCCTCCTGCCCATATTTTCTTTTTCAAAATGGATAATGTTGCCATTTTATTTACTTTAATAAGAAAAGTAATGTAAATTAAAAATTAATAGGTGATAGTTTCTCTAAATGAAAATATTTATTACATTTGGTGTGTTTGGCGCGGAGTATTTAAAGAGGTGAGCGTTATGTTATTTAATGCACGTTCGACAAACATCAAGTAAGATTATTTATTTTTTCGGAATCCTCACTTTTCAATGCTTCATGAAGTAACATTTAGGAGTATTGGCCATTTAGGAACTATTTTACAGATTATGATTATATCTACAACTACGTTACTACACGTTTTTATTTAGATTCCTAAATGAGTTATATGACTTATATCATGTAATGTAACCAATGTGGGTGACACAACGGTTAGAGCTTAGTTTTTAAGAGGAAAGTGCCTAGAGGTTTACCCTGAGGAGAAAATTAATCTCTCATTGGCCATGGAGATTCACATGCGATAGCTCCCGGCTATCCAAAAAGTTAATCGCCTTAAGATTAATCGGCTTGCAATATTAAGTCGGAACTCATTTATAAAAAAAAGACTTATATCATGGAACGTTGACTCGTTAATGTTTTATGTCGATACTCTTATATCTCTATTGACAAATAATTTTTTTATTATTAATAGTTGTAATAAGAGTGTGGATAATGTAATTTTTGACAAATTAATAGAGTGACCAAATCAAAACTCAAAATTAATGTAAACTCCTCAAAGTCTCATTAATGGAAGACATTTCTCTTTTCACTACGTGGATTGTTCTAACTGGAATAACTAATTTAGTACTTTAATAATTAGATACCTTGAACATAATTGGTTTTACTTTAAGTTAAATATTTGGGTCCTGGTAGTTACGCATGTGCAATGGTGGTTTATGAAATAAGTCTATCATGTAGTTGGTGAAATGTCAAAGATGATATGGCATGAGTAGATTTATTTTGTCATTTTGTCATTTTGTCTTTCTTAGAACTATTTTAACAGCACAATTTATAACACTAGTGTTTAAGCGGTTTTTTTCTATGTCGACGGGTATGCTCGGCGAAGATAGTGGTAGGGGTGGCAATTTTTGACACGACACGATAAATTATACAAACTTGATACGAAGTTAAGCAAGTTTGGGTTGAAGATAAACATGTTTGGGTCAAAAAATATGTCAACACGTCTAACCCGTTTAATAAACGGTCGTGTTTTGGTTGAGTAAGTATTAAACAGGTCAACCCGTAAACCCGTTTAAGTATATATAAGCCTCTAATAATAGAATTTATAACTTGGACTTTATGTTAGATTTGGATTAAATACATTTTTTGTATACTTAATACGAGTCAATTACGATTATAACTCATGTATCACTGAAATTGTTGTATAGTTATTTGTATGCTATGTTTATCATTTTTTAGATCATAATATCATTTTTGTATTTAAATTAGTTAAATCGACAAACCACCAAACTTCTTCACCGCTTGACCGGGTTACATGTGTTATGCAAGTTTGGGTTAGGGTTGAGTTTCTTGACACGATTAATAAATGGGTTGTGTTTGGGTGGAGGTCATAATAACCCGTAAACCCGCGAACCCGAACAGGTCAACCTGAACACGACTCGATTGCCACCCCTAGATAGCGGTAGCAAGAAGTTGTAACAACAGTAAACAGTAGCGAAAGTGGTAACAGTAAGCAGTAGCAGGAAGTAGTAGCGGTTTGTGTTGATAAACGTTTGGTAACATATAGTTGTATAGTCATAATTAGTAAGTGAAAACGCTAGTCGCTGCTATTTGAAATAGCATTTTGATTTGAAGCGTTTAAAAAATATAGAAATGCTGATTGCTTGTTTCCGAACAAACATTTTAAATAAAACGCGAACCGTTAAATACTTGTTGCTCGAAAACGCTTCTACATGTTTGTTATCAAACATAACAATATTCAGTTTCATCAAAGTAAAACACTTAAGTTTAAAACGTTGACAGTCGTATCTTTACTCGAGGATAAGAATCATACACCTTCAACAACATATTCAAGCAAAATATTTTCAAATTTATAAATTTGTAACTTTATTTAAATTTATAAATTTGTAACTTTATGACTTACGAAATATCAGCAACTACAATATAAATGACGGCGTAGTAAAATGAAGCTACAAACAACAAAAGGGTTATTAAACCAAATAAACCGAGAATCAAAATCGAAACGAATCGAAAAAAACCGAATCGAACTTATAACCGAACTGAATTTATAAAAACAAAACCGAACCAAATCAAACATTCGATTTCGGTTTGGATATGGTTTTGACAATCTAAACCGAAACCCGATTCACATAAATATATACATTTTTTTATATATTTATATGTATAAAAAAACTATTTAAATTTTATTTTAATAAGAAAAAAAATACTTTTTAAGCTTGTAATATTATTTATTTTAAAATCTATATTATTAAATTTTTAAAAAAAATATGAAATTAAATTTAAATTTTATTCGGCTTGGTTTTTGATTTTTCGGTTTATAGTTCTTCGATTCAGTTCAATTCAATTTGAATTTGATTCAATCTGATTTTCAATTATACTTAAATTTAACCAAATTAATCGAATTAAATAAACCGAACAAACCGATAACCGAACCGATCAACACCCTACATATAAACAGTGTGAATGTGTACCATTTGAACTTTGAAGTGGATAATTCTACTATTCCACCGAGGCACCGATCAATAAAAAATTACGATGGCTTTTTATGCTTTATCCACAAACTTTTTTTGGCACGTTTTAAATCTAGAAATATATTTTAGTGCCTCAATAACTTTGAAATCGAAAACAATGTTCTTTCTAAATGCAAAAAAATGTTGACAAGAAATTTTTTTGTTTAGAACGAGAATTCTTTCACATTCATTTTCTACCTATCTCGCAATATATTTTATACATGAATTCAATGAGACTTAAACCCACAACTTTTAACTTGGTAGAAAACTTACATACCACTAGACCAAAAGTCTTAAGTAATGTTAACAAGATTAAATCCAATTGTCAGTGCACTCGTAGCAATGTTTTTTTTGAACAACGGATATTATAAAAACTAGCCAAAAGCTAAAAAAAGATTATATGGAAGTTAATGTAGTAATAGGGTTTTTCAACCAACCTATCCAACTAAACTTACATGAAGGATTTCTAGACGAAATCCACAAAAAAGATTGAGAGACAATAGAATCCCAAAGAACCGTCTTCTTAGGAGGACAACTAGAAAAAATCAAACTATTACGGAAATTCCAAATGGACCACATGAGAGTTCCTCCCACTCCTTCGAGGATCAACCGCACCTTGAGAGGAATACGAAGGGAGTCTAACCAAACAAACCATTCCGCAATGTTGTCACAAACCGGGATGTCCAACTCCCACCATTTAGCCAAGGAAGCCCACATATCTTTCGCCAAGCCACAATTGAAGAAGAAGTGATTAACCGTTTCAAGATCTTCAAGGCAAATAGGGCAAAGGATCGATTCAACATCAACACCTCTCCTGTCTAGATTGACTCTAGATGGGAGTTTGTTAAGCTTCAATCTCCATAAAAACACATTAACCTTGATGGGGATGTTTCTATTCCATCGAGTCGCTTCAGAACCCGTTTCAAGAATAGCAGAATCAATCAAAGAACGAGCAGAAGCTACCGTATAACCCTTAGCAGAATCCACAGACCATTGCCAAAAATCTCGTTGGTCCGAAAGACTGATGCCCCTGATGATGTTTAAAAGGTCGCAGAACTGATTCGATTCCACACCACCCCGAGGGCTATTGTTAGAACCGACGACCAATCATTAAGGCAAACACGGCTCGCAATATTACAATTCTTATCCGAATCAAGAAGGTAAACAAACTAAAGCACAAACACATATGGATGTCTTTTCTCTTGAAAGCGTGTCGTACAAGTTTCGGTTATCTTTCGTTTACCTTGTTAGGTCTTAAATTCAGGATCAATAAGCAATAGAGTATGTATTTAGGTGTTGTGTGCATTTATTCTAAAGAGAGAAAGATAGAAGTTAGAGAGAGAGAGATAGGGAGGAGGAGGATTAGAGAAAAGATTAGAATGATTAGAGAAGATCACCTCACTAATGAGGTAGGGAGCGGTATTTATACCCAAATACAAGGAATAGCAAGGAGCTCTTGGTTTTTAGCTTTTAGTTATTTGTCGGGTCTCGTGACTTTATTTAAGTCACGAGCCTATCACCTAACCTATTACACAATATTATTTCTTTATTTATTACAAGACTTTTATCTCAATAAGATCGTCACTTTTATCATTCCTAACAATCTTCCTCCAAGGGACGATCATTGAGATCTCTCTTTGATTGCATTAATGATCATCATTTTCTTATTCGTAATAATCTCCCCCTAAAGGATGATCATTGAGATCTCTCTTGTGACTTTGATCTTTAAACTTTAATGCTTGTTTGTCTTGAGTCTTGTTGTGTAATAGTGGTCTTGTTCCAATCATGCTCTAGAGATCTTGAACTTGATCGTTCTATTTTCCTTTTTGACTTTGCCTTTGAGATCTTTTCATATCATCATTCTTTAC
>BQNB010060329.1:390-28803 GCA_026074375.1 Tanacetum coccineum
TTGCTTTCTTTGGAGTTTAGCAATTTGAGCATGAGCCTTTTGGAGTTCAGCTTCCAGATTGTCAAAATCTTGTTGTATGATCACCCAACCTTTTCCAAGACCTTCTATTTTGTCTTCTATGTGTTCAATGAGGTCGAGAGAGAGTTCAACTAGGTGATTCAAAATTTCCTCAATTTGCTCCTCGTGATGTTCCAGACTTGTCTTACGAGAGCTTTCTCCTATCTTAAATGCTTGAGGTAGGGCAGAAGTAGATGAGGATGATCGGTCACGGCCTCGTTTCTTAAGTGGCAATAATTCCTCAGGAAGAAAGAATTCTTGAGAATTAAACAATGGAGATAGCATTGAAGATGGAGGCACAATAGTTGGTGGAGGAATAGGTGATTTTTCAGCATAATATGCATGCATGACCTTCATATAGGGGTCATCATGAAAAAGTGAAAGAGTTAGTGAAGCTATTAGAACTAAACCAAATGAGTTATTTGAAGAGCTAGAATAAGTATTTCCTGGTGAAGTTGGGGAATAGTCCAAGGAAGCCGGGATATAGTCCGGAAAGTTAGAGGAAAAAACATCCTCAATATCGAAAGTAGGGTGGTTGGGAGAAGACATCACTCTGTTAACAACCCATCGGTAAATAGCATAAGTTATTTATATAATAGTATAATAGTTATGTACTTTTACATACTATTCGGGAGATGTAGTGGCACAGAGGACTTTCTTGGATAGAAAAAGAAAAGCAATTATAGTTAAGGATTCAACCTTGTTCTCTATAACCGTGGCTCTGATACCAATCTATAACACCCCCATTTTTACAAATATAGAAGCAGAAGCTAATTTGGGGTATTATTTCATAGTACAACAGTCATAATCATAGAAAATGACTCATAAAGAGACGTTTTTGGAAAATTTAGTTATCATTCATTTATTCATCAGAGTTTTTACAAAAAAGGAGATCCTAAAATCTAGAAACATAAAGTTTTAATGATAACAATTTAGCCATCTTTAAGTCCGTGCCACTTCGTGCCATGTGATGCTCAATTACCCGAGATAAACATGCTAAAAAGATCAACACAATGGTTGAGTGAAATTCATAGGTTTATGTTAAATAGTTTGAATACAAGTTTAATAGTGGGTTACGTTGTTATACATCCATAAGTGTAATAATTGCAATGAGTACAATTATTATAGAAAATAGTATTATTGCCCTAAGCTCATGACACCGAGACCTTGAGATAATCAATTATCACAAGAAGTTTCCCCAACGGGTGCCTTTTCCAAACACCCGCATAGTGATTAAAATAAAGTGCGTTTGGTTACCAGAAAGTATAGGTATACCAACGGGGAAGTTCATTCCCAAATGGATCTATTAACAGCATTCACGCTTACTCCGAAAAGTAATTAACAGTTCATGATAGTGGGGTCTTAATGGCAAAAGTAAGGACTTAGGCAATAATATATCAGGATAGCATACAGTTGGAAAAACACTCGTATTCATGGTTTATAACATATATCCCCCTTGTGGGTTTATGAAAACATTAGAAGATTTAAAATGCGAGGCTATGAACTCACCTTAACAGGCAAAATCTGATTGATGGCAAAAGTATATCAAGTGAAAGTAACAGCTACATCACGCAACCTGAGGTAATATGTCAAGTCTTAGTGTGATGTTTTATGTTTCAAAACTTCATAAAGTTTAACGTATTACTTTGATTTATTAATTTATGGAAATATTGTGTCACTGTTCGAGCTATCATAATCCAGAGGCCATGTAGTATCGTTTGAGGAGTCAGGGCACTTTAAATCGTAAACCCAGCAAACTCGTCAAAACAAATACCTAAATGGAACCCCTCACATGAAATTCCCTAGTAACGTGATACGATAAGATTTTTAAGTTTCTCAAAAGCAAGTCAATTGATAAAATTACGTACAATTAAAACGTAATTGTTTTATAAATGCGTCGATCTTGATTAATAGCGATAAATTATCGGTTTTTAATACAATCCTAAGTTTTATAATCTTAATATATAATTTTTAAAATTTATATAAAAATATTATATATTATAATTTTAAGTTTGCAAAAATGGCAATAATACCCTCGATTATAAACTGTTTACAAGTTAGTCCTTTATCTATAAAATATATAATCATTAAACCTTTACTTTTGAAACTAGGGCAGATAGTACCTTATAGTTTATAACATAGAAAATGACATTTTCAGCCCCTCTAGTTATAAAATTTAAAAAATTTCCGATATATACCCCTTGCATGGAAATGATAGTTCTAAATTTTAGAAAGTTACGATATATACCCCTATGCATAAAACATTTGCAAATCAAGTCCAAAATTTATAATTTTGATATTTTTGAAATCCAAAAGAGTTTTTCAGGTCATGGCATATTAGAACAAGCTAAAATAAGATGTTCTAACATAAAAAAAGTTTAGAAAAAGGATTCGTTAGCTAGAAAATTAAAACGGGTCATTTTTAGGGTTTTAACCAAAAACGCATGGGTTTGAGGATTCAAGGCTTTAACAAGGGTTCATATAGGATCTTAGGAGTCTTATGAACATTCTAAAATAGATTATGAGCTTATTGAACAAGATTATAAGCTTACTTGAGCTAAAATGGGTCGAAATGGGGTTTTTGGGTTCGTACGCCTAGATATGGATTCAAGACCTTCCTTCTCTTGATTCTTGGCTTCTATTCTGATCTTAGGGACCTTCTACTTCTTCCTTGGCTGGGCTAGAACTCCATTTGTGTTTGTGATGAAGATTTGAGGTGTGTTTGAAAGGGTTGCTTGGATTCGGCTTATATAGGGTTCAAAAACCCCTTGGTGCCCAAGAATACTTAGAGTAGGGATCAAGGGCTGTAGAGTGATGACTAAGGAAGAGTATAGGGTGAGTAGGAAGAGCTAGAACTAGCTATGATGAGGTGTGGGGTGGTGGTGTAGCCGTGGCATACAAGAAGGGACAAGGAGGTGACAAAACAAACTTGGTGGCCAAGGGAGGTGATGGAGGTGCTTGTATGCTTGCTTGGTGACATGGTGGTGAGGTCATAGAGGTGCTTGAGGTGCTAGGTTGCTAGGTTAGGTGTAAATGGGTTAAAAATGAAAGAAAAGAGGTGCCGGGTTGGTTTTGGCTTAGGGTTTAAGGTGTTAATTCGAGTTAGGGTTAGGGTTTAGGATAGTTTAAGGTGTAGGATTAAGATTAGGGTTTAGGATTAAGGTTTAGGGTTTAGTTTTAAGGTTTAGAAGTCATGCATTAAGTGTTTGTACCTTGTACTAAAGTGGTAGTAAGAAACTAAAGTGATTTAGGAGTTAAAATGACCTAGTTTGGTTTTCTTGCATTATTGACTTGTACATTAGGCTTTAGAAAGTTGTAACTTGATTTAGGAGGGAAAAGATATTTAAATGTTATGCATTGTACACTTGTACACATGTTTGAAGGCTTGCACTATCATTTTATATGTATACATTACATACAATTAGGGTTTTGATATAAACATTTAACGTTTAATGTTTGTTTTGACATAACATTGTAAATGGTATGTTAAATGGATAATGTACTTGATAAAAATGATATTAAGATATATATACTTGACATATTAGGATGTTTACATGATATAAACATAGATATAGTTGGCATAGGTAGGTTTCCTGAGCCCGTTTACTTTATAGATGCAAGTTACGTTGCATAATGAGATAAAGTAAAAATTTCCCTGTAAAAAGGTGATATATTTATAATAGATGGATATTACGGTGCATCTAATTTAATATATGGATAATTACATTGATGAAAATTACAAATTGTTATAGATTTATCAAGTCATAGTCAAGAAGTAGAAAAATGTTTGGATACATCCTCCTGAGGTTCAAGAAGATTTTATTCAAGAAACTTGATGATTAATATGATGAATACAAAGTTTAGGGGAGGATTATTAGGAATAAAAGATTCATAACTGTTACTACTGCTGGTTTAAGTTACAACTGCTGGTTGGAGTTACTATTGCTGCTCAAGATTGAAGAAAAAGTTCTAAGTCATTACTACTCCTAGTGTAATATTAGTACTACCAGTACAAAATGTTACTACTGCTAGAAGTGTTTATGTTGTTAGAGTTAAGTTAGTACTGCTAATGTGATAGGAATGAGATATATTAGGAAAAGATATGTATGAGTAGAAAATGCGTTGTAAGCCCATTAGGGTTCCTTGGTGTATAAAAGGAGACCCTAGGGCATGTAGTTTATATATCTGTCATTTATAGAATTCATAGTTTATAGCTTCAAGGTTTTGTATAACCCTAACACCGTTAAGAGTGTTCGTTTTTATATTGAGGCTGAAAGTTTGGTTATCTGTGTGTGTATTCAATATTTACTGTTTTATTGATTATTCTTCTTAGTATCGTAGACTAGATTCCACATAGTCTTTGATATATTCAATCAAAGTTTCTACCATAAATTGTCTTGGATCTATTCAATACAACTAAGCCTTTTACAAGCTAAGAAAGATCTATTCAAGTGGGATCAACAAACTGCTACTTCCACTTCATCAGGAATGACTTACATCAGACTTTTAAGCTCTACTGTCTCTTTATCCTCATCCACCTTCTGATTCTTAATATGTTCTTGTTCTAGCTTATCTTCTGCTCTCTTTGAACTGCTCTCTTGTGTTATCTCTGCATCAGCTTTCTTTGAACTTCCTTCAACCAACTCAGTTTTGTAGTCAACAAAGGTATTCACCCTTTTCATTGTTTTGTCAAATAATTCTTGAATATTTGCAAAAGACTTGCTCTTCAAATCTTTGGGCTTCCATCCTTCCATGTTTTTCAAATAAGTTCACATGATACTCCTTCGTTGAGCTTTTGTTGGTGGTCTGTTCCTTTTCTCTTATGCTCTTTTTGCTGCAAAGTGTTTCCTTCTTTTCTCTAAGAGTTGTTGAAACAATATAGCCCTTTCTTTAATGGTCAACTCTTCTTGTTCTCTTGCTTGGAATCTTTCAACTAATAACTAATCAACCTCAATCTTTGCCTGTATATCATCCCATATTTCTTTCAAGGCAATGTTGGCTTCAACTTTCTCTCTTTCAATCCTTTCTTGTTCATCAAATTTAGCTTGTAACCTTTGAGCCACTTCCTCATCAAGCTTGAGTTGATCTTTCTTTGACAATTTCTTCACAGGTTCAGGTTTAATCATTTTTGCTTTACCCATGTCCTAAATCTTTGCCTGTGATGGTTGTTGTGAAGAAACTATTGGTGTAGGTGCTTGTTCTTGTTCATGAATAACAAGCCTTTTAGCCATGGGTCTAGTGTTAGCAGCTATAATTTTTGTAGCAACAGTTGTTGTTGTAAGTGTTGGTGTTGTTGTTATTGATTCACTTGGCTCTTCTATAACATTGGCTTTTTCCTGCAGTACTAACTATTGTAGCAGTAGTATTAACTTAAGCAACATCATCTTTCTTACTATCAGGAACTCCTTTTTCTGCAACAAATAATTCTTCACTAGCAAGATCACTTACATTAAACATCATATCATCACCATACCTCCCCTAAGTTTCATCAACCAATGTAATCTCTGCATCTTTATCAATGTCATCAATTTTCCTCCCCTGTTTGGATGCATCCTCCTGATCACCCAAACTAGCTTCATCAGAGGAAACTATTCTTGCAGATCTACCAACCTTGTATAATCTTTTGATCTTGTGAGTTCTTGACCCTTCTTTCTTCTCTAACTTCTTGAATCTCAGTTTAAAACTTGTAATCTCCTGAGCTTGAGCAGTCTTTATGTTCTTTAGGTAATAACTCTATTTTGCAAGTTGGTACATAATTCCATCAATTCTTGAAGTTTCAATCTATCCTCACTACTTCAAAGTGTGTTACCTCTTGTAAGCAGTGGATCATTAGAAAATTTAGATACATTCTCAGACCTAGTTTGAGCAATTGTATCCCCCATGGTTTCTTGGTGCCTGGGACCACCACCTGAACTAGTTCCTAAGGAAATTGGTTCATTAAGTGTTGCCTTGGATTGGGTCTTATTAATGTTACCCCTGTCTTGCTTTGCATATAAGCCAGTAGCAGTAGTGGTAGCCATTTCCAAACTATCATCCCTCTCCTTATAGACAGCCTTATTAATAACATTGTCTATAGGACCACTAGGCTGAGGTACCTCAGTGTCCTTTTTAATTTGCCTTCTTGATCTTTGTTTCTTTTGGGGTTGAGATGTTGATGGTTGAATAATAGTGGGTTTGTGATGGGGATCAGTTGGTATTGCTGAACCTTCACCCATTTCGGCTTGATTTTGCTCCACCATTGTTGGAAACAAAGGTGTTTCCCCTTCCTTAAAAACCTTTTCTTACCCTCTTCATATTTCCAAAGATCTTCTTAGTGTGAGAGGGTGTAACATAAATCCTCTTGTGACTTGACAACTCCTCTAGTTGTTTATCCAAAAAGGCTTGTACAAACCTTGGATACATCAAGAATTTACCAGCATTATCCAAGTTCTTCACCATACTTTCAAATATCTACTTTGAAAAGTTGAACTTTTGGTTTGTAGCTAGGCAGATAATTACAGAATCCATAGTGCTACTAAATTCATTCCATGCAGTAGTCTTATCACTTAGACATTGCAAAATGGTAGGAATAAGGAATTTCCATTGTGGAGAAAAGAATGCCTTATAGAATGTCAGCTTCTGTGAAAGTTTTTCATACCCATCCTTGTAAGTTCTTGAAAAATGGTAGCATTTAGCAAGCAATCCATACCTTCCTCATCATTCAGTTGAAGGTCACTTCTAATAGATGCTTCAGTAACAATTATCTTCTTCCCGTCCACTAGGGCTTGTAACTGTACTTCCCCATTGACAATTTTTGCCTTGACAGTAGCCCAGAATTGTTCAATACATGAAGTATAGATCGTAGGATTAATCGTTAGTGCATACTTGATAGTGTGTGCATTAAGAAAATCCACTATCTACTCAAACCCTTCACTTTCAGCGGATTTAGCCAAAAACACGACTAAATTATGAGTATCAGCAAACTGTAGGGTCGTCATTGTGTTGGGTTTTGACGATGAATGATGAAATTAAGTTAGGGTTTGTGATTAAAGAGTATATGCTTGAATGAAATCAATTAAATGAGTAAATGAAACCCTTAATCAAAGTAATTATGAAACTACCCTTAACAGCATTAACGTTCACCAGTAGTTGTAAGTTATGCCTGGCGGCATTAACTTTCCCCAGCAACAGTAAGTTTATGCCTAGCAGCATTAACTTTCCCTAGCAATAGTAAGTTTATGCCTAGTAGCATTAACTTTGAATCACCAGCATTAACTCCAATTCCATTCTAATAAGCTTTTCCATCATTAAATTAACATTTTAGCTCACAAAAACTCTCTGTCTGTTTTTTATTTCCCTTAATTCTTTTTACTCACAATTCTCTCTTTCTGTTTTTAAACAACTCTTTTTCTGTTTTTCAATTCACAAATTCTCTCAATTCTTTTACTCACCAAAACTCTCTGTCTGTTTTTATTCCACACATCTCTCTTTCTATTTTTATTCTCACCAACTCTCTCAATTTTTTTTCTCACAATTTTCACAAAGTTAATTATACCATCAGTATTAAGTATAACTAACAGCATTAACTTAGCAGTATTAAGTATAACTAGCAGCACTAATTATACTTAACAGCAGAAACTTTTAATGACATGAATAACAGTACTAATTCATACAAAATTCTACAAAAACATAAAGAGATAAAAGATTTTAAGGATTTAGCATTCCAATACTAGCAATCAAATATTGAAATCTACTTACATCAAAAGCTTTTGTAAGTAAATCTGCAACATTCTTGTCAGTATGGATTTTAACCATTTGAATCAACTTCTTTTCATTGCAATCCCTAATAAAGTGATGTCTAATCTCTATATGCTTTGTTTTTGAATGAAAAACAGGATTTTTAATTATGCAAATAGTACTGTTATTATCAATAAAGATTTTGGTATGCAAGAAATTGTACCCATAATCAAGTAATTGATTCTGAATCCAAAGCACTTGTCCACAGCAACTTGAAGCAGCCACATATTCAGCTTCTGTTGTGGAATTTGCAACCACTGTCTGTTTCTTGCACTGCCATGATATCAATCTACTTCCAAGAAATTGACAACCTCCTGTTGTAGACTTCCTATCCAAGCTTGCTCCAGCATAATCACTATCAGTGTATGCTACCAAATCAAAAGGAGAATCTTTTGGATACCAAAGAGAGATTATTCTCGGGTCGTATGTCAACGAACGGTGCCAATTGAAAATTATCCTGGTTTTGATGAGAAAATTAATGCTTGGAGAAATATATGATGGAAACACTAATATAATAACAACTAAAATTAATTAAATAAAACCTAATTTAATCTACGGGAAACAGATATAGGAAATGGGGATCTTAAAAACTACGGGAAACAAAATTAGTTATCGGGAAATCCTAAAATTAAATCTATACTAAAATACGGGGAAACAGAGAATCAGTTTCGGAAACCTAAATATTAAAAATTAAGAAAATAAATGCTAAATTAATTTAAAAATCAAAAAATTAAATTTCTTAATTAACTTAACTTGAAAACTAATTAACTTAATTTGAAAAATAAAGAAAACTAGAACTAAAACGGAGGTCGTTTGAATGCAAAACGAAAAGAAACGGTAAAACGCACCCGGTAAAACGGGTCTAAAACTGAAATTTAAGAAAAATAAAGCCTACACTAAATTTTATATTTTTCCTAGACACTAAATGACAAAAGAAAATTTTATAAAAAAGAAAAATATTTTTTTATTAATTTTTGGATTTTTTTTATAAATTTTTAAAGATTAAAAACTAATTAAAACTAAGAAAATAGAAAAAGACAAAAAATAAAAGTTATAAAAATTCTGAAAAAATAAAATAAAATAAAGAAAAAGTAACAATCAAAAATACTAAAAATGCCCAAATTTTACTGATTAAATTAAAAGTAATTAAACTAATTAAAATTAAACCTAATTTAATTAATTAAATTAAATAAACTAACTAAAGTTAACCTAAGGGACTAACAGTGAAAAGGACACAAGGACTAACAGAGTAACAGGCTATCTAACTATAGGGACTAACAAAGGGAACTATAAAAGAGGAAATTACACAATTGGTCCCTGAAGCACTACCCCGATATGCAAGGTGGTCCAAAGTGCTTATTAGACAAAACTCAAAACAGCAAACTTGTTCAGGGGCTTAATGGCAACATTTTTCCTAAAAGCACTAAGTGCTGAAATTAACTAAATAAGCCAGAAAAGTAAGCTTTTGGACTGACAGTGGCTTAATAGCTTAAGAGTATTTTTCTGTTCAGTTAGGGATTTAAGCTGCAAAATAAGCTACAAAGCTAGGGAAACAGTTACTTAAGCTTAGGGTGCCCTATGGATAAGCTATGGTCTCTAATAAGCCCTAAGTTAAGCTGAAAAAGATATAAGCTAAGCTACACAGTTTAAAAAAAAAGCAGAAAAGGGTACTTTAAGCCTAAGATTAAGCTACTCTAATAAGCAAACTAATTATTTTAAGCTGTTAAACCTAAGATGTACCTATAAGCACAAATTAAAAATAGCATAAAAACCTAATGCTTAGTTTCAAATAAGCTAAAAAAAAGGGGCTTAATAGTGTGGTCTAGCACCAGGGGAGGTCAAAGAACAGTGGCCAAGGGGCGTTTTTTTTGGCTTAATGTAAATAAGCTCATATAATTAGCTTTTTTACTTAAAGACGCAAATGAAAACAGATTTAAAAGGGATGGAAATGAGCTTAACTTATTTTCAAAACTTGGGTTTCTAAGGTTAAGAAAAAGCTGCTGATTATGTGGCTTAAAAATGGTTACTTTCAAAAATTATGCACACTAACTTTTGACTCTTACTTGGTCAAACCAAAGGGACAGAACAAGGGCTTGGTTAAAGTGCATAGAAACAACACAACAAGCACAAAATTTGTGTGCTTAAGCTGCATAAGCAGCTTGAGCCTTTAAGCTCAATTTTTGCTTATTGAAAGTTGACAGAATATCAAAAGGGACATAAAAACTTATTTCTAAACTAAAAATGGTAATTTTAATGGCTTAATTAAACCTACACACTCAGCCAAAGTTGGCTGAGTGAGCTTGACCCATACCAAACCCAAAATGACCCATTTTCATACTAAACCAAACACCCCCTTAAATATATAAAAACCTTTTTTTAACTGATTTTTATTAAGGGAAGCTAAGAAAGGTGATTATAGGTAGTGATTTAACACTTTAACACACTCTTAAACAAGTTTAAACAGAATTGAAGAACTTATATTAGACTTCAAATTTCGACAATGGCAATATCAAGAGAACTCTTAACTTTTTTTATTAAAAATCAAAAACTTACAACATAAACTCTTAAAAAGGAACTGAATACATTAATTGCTAAAAAGACTTAAATAAAATACATTTAAACTAAAACAGGGTAAAAAAAAGGGTGTAACATGGTGCGTTTAACTTCGGCTGGTCTTCTTTCTTTTTATAGAGGCTCTCAGCCTTCTCTTTTTGTTGGGATGTGCCCAATCAATCCTAGCCCTTGGTTTACCTTGGACACCATCTCACCATTGATGTGGACTTTGGGTTGAGTGATTTTCGAACTGGAAAGGGTTATAGGGGCACTAGGTTTGTGGGAAAGGGTGAGAGTGAGCTGTGGAGTACTTGGGAGGTGGTTTGGGTAGAAAAACCGTGGGAAAGGGGGTGGTATGGGTTTTGGCGGGTACGGGGTGTACAGGACAAGTGGTTACAGGTTTAAACGTAAAGGTTGGGGAAGAGGCACAATTAGTCCTCCATCTCTTTCTCTCTTTCAATTTCTATTTGGCCCGTTTTTTTAGTTATAAATGGGGTTTGGATATTGACAGAATTGGTCCTTGTGGTTTATAACAAAAGAAGTAAAAAGGAGGGTTTTGGGTTATGGCAAAAATGGTCCCTGCTGTTTTATAACTAAAAAGGGAAATGCCATTTGGCAGTTTTAGCCCTTTACTTTATTTTTTCATTTTTCTTTAATAAAACAAGTTTAAAATTGACATTTTTGGTCCTTATGTTTTATAAAAAAGGATTGATGGGCTTTTGTTTTGCTTTTGGGCTTGGGTTTGTGTATTGGGCCCATTGGCTTTGGTGTTGGGCCCAATAAGATATGTGGGCTTGTATTGGGCCCACTGGGTTTGGGTTTGGGTTTTTGTGCGTTCAATGGCTGAGATTGGCTGTAGCGGGGCTAGGATTGGGCTTCAAAGTATTCACAAGTCTTTGTCAATTGCCATCACTAATGGGCTGTTGTAATTGATTGGAGGGCCCATTTGGTCTTCACAGTCTTCATAATATACTATTGGGCTTTCACCGGCCATCAGATGGGTAAGATTGCATTCATTAGTAATTCTTCAGTTCCGGCTCCGGTTTGACTGCTGATTCTTCAGTATTGACTCTGACTTTGGCATTTTTGGACTTTGGCCTTGATTTTGCACAGTCTTTTCCATTCCATGCTCAGTTTTATCATTTTGGCTTGGTTTTCTGTCTTTTTGTTGATATCCACTTCCTGCACAATACAAATGCAAAACAAACATATATTTGGCAGTTTTTGTCTGTTTTTGGTCATTTAAGCTCGTTTTTAGAGGTAAAAGATATGTGTAAGTTAGACTATCAAATCCCCCAAACTAAGGTATTGTGTGTCTCACACAATGTTATGGGAAGTTAAACACGTAAGCCCCGTTTTCACCATTTTCTTTATTTACACTAAACTATATTTTTCGGTTTTCCTCATTTTTTAACAAGTTCGACTTTCTTTTATTTATCAACTGGGATTCATAGAATGAGAAGCGTTCCGTAGAGTGATTTCGGATGTCCTGACGGATAATTTCATCGTCCTCGATTTTTTCACAAGTTACAAGCTAAGCAATTAAACAAAATCATTGTCGATATAAGTTTTTATGATAAGCCCTCATACTTATGACTGTGAATTTTTTCCAACTCCCGACATGGATTACGATTTGAATGTGTGTACTCATTTTAATTTAACATTAGACACAATTATTTTCATAGTCATAATTCAAAATTGATCATGCTCAAAGCAATCAACTTATTATGAATTCGTAACTTGATTTCGAGTTTTAAACTTTAGAACTTTTTGGAACATATTCAACTCATAATATAAGTTCTTTTAAAGCTTAGGATGCGTTGCTTAGTTTGAAACCATACATGTGGTTAACGACGGGATATCACAACCACGACCGGTGTTCTTAGTTGGAAAACCCTCCCCGTTGCTAGGTTGTGGGAAATCACATCAACTCTTATTCCTAATATGGCTAAGGATTGGGTTCTTAGTTTGAAAAAACAAACCCATCCACCTTGACCTATTCTTCCAAGTGAGATTATCACGACACACCCAATCCTAGAAGATAAAGACGTCTTAGTTTGAACCCCCACCTCGTTGCTAGGCGGAGTGGGATTCACGACACATCTTTTACTTGCTCCATAATATCAACTTGCATGCTTACTATTGGCAAAATTTCAATATTCATGCATTTTTGCATTCACATTTCATTCATGCTTCTTTGGCATTTATCTATTAAATCACTACAAAATCTCGCTTTGAAAACTCAAGTTACAAATTTGAAGCTTTTTCTGAAAACATCGATTGACTTAGTTGAATTAAATTGAGTACGTATGATTAGGTGGATTAGAATTTACGGGCAGAGAAAACCAAAGTTTCTCGTATAAAGTTTTTAGAATGAATCTTGCTTGGAACTTAAACTTATATTTAACTTCATAGAATTTTCGTTCTCACTTATTAAATTCAAAGCTATAGAATTAGTGAAAGCTTGGGCCTAAGGAACTAGCAGGGCTCAAACGCCGATGAAGTCAAAATTTATTCTTAGTCTTCCAAATGAAAAACAAAATGTGACATAACACTTATAATATTTTGAAAATTTTTCATTTTTTATTTTTTTTTGGTATTTTGGTGGTTTAAAAAACGGTTTACGTGGTAACAATGCTGCAGGCAACAATCAAATCGAGATACCCCCCCAAACTAGACTAAACATAGTCCTCGATGTTTTGAAGGGTAATACATTAATCATAAGGCCGTTTATGAGTATGACAAAAGATTAAAAGTTAGTCGATAAGATTTGGTTATCGGATTCCCATAATGAAGCTGAGGATGTGAAATCTTTGATGAATGACAAAACTGAGAGTCTTCATAATCCGGGCAATCCTCGCGACAGTAAACAACAAACAACAACATGGAAACATCGGGTAATGAAAAGGACAAGCTATCTTACACAACAACAAACACTATTTATATTACAACTAAGGAAGAAGCATGGGGTGCTCCCACGAAGCGCTTGTTTTAGGGTCGCGATGCTTGACCATCACAAAGGATTTTATGGATCCTTGAGAAACAATTGGATATTAGAATTATCATCGGACTTTCATTCTAAGTGACTACGATAAGTATTGAATTTCATGAAAGTTCCACTCCGATGAGATACATCGGCCTAGAAAAACGATACTTTTGATAGGCCGGGATCCAAATATGGTGTCTTCATCCCCAAGAGAGAAGTAGGTGGAATAACGGGAATGAAAAGAAATGGGAGAATGATCAATACAACATAAGTGAAAATGGATTCACTAGAGGGTAGGATATTCTTTTAACAAAACAAAAAAAAATAAAAAAAAAAAAAAAAACTAAAGGGTGGGCAAAACATTAAGAACATGATTCTTGGTTAGCTTTCTTGGAAAATATTTCTCACATCATTGTAAGATTGCCAGCTCGGGCTCAATCTTAAAGCAGTACGGATCATACTCCGGGGAGTATGTTTTGTGCAGAAGTCATCGCGGACTCCTCTCTGATAAAAATCTACTCCTATCGTAGGTGGAAACTGTCATTCGAATGATCATATATGATACACGGAATCTTATTGAGAAAAATCAAATGGTAGTGGTACGCCACTTACTCTTCCTCTGTTAAAATGATCGTTATCATGTAGAAAGCTTTTTAATCTGGAAGAGATAACTCTAGAATGAGTAGTGGGACTGCCACTACTAGGTCTTCCAATTAAAGCAGGTAAGTTTCCAATTCGGGCAAAGATCAATAAAGGTGTTAGTCTCTCAAGAGAGGATAGGGAATGTGGAGGTAGACTTTGTCACAAAACGGAAGATGGTACGGGGATTATCTTTTATTGCTTCGATTTTCAGCAAAAAGACGATTGAATTCCAACAATTTTTCCACGAAGGGTATCGTCTTTGTTCAAAAGAAGTGTCATTCATCAATACTTCACTTACTTATAGGAATACTATCTCCATCACCTTCGAGCTAACTGGTCAGAATTGGGAGGTGATGCCTCCAACATACTCGAATCGTTATAGAGAAGGAATCTTCATCAGTCAAGTAGAATCAACGTTAGAATAAGAGAAAATTCCATCAGGATTGATCTTTGAAATGATCAAAAGGCGGAGAATTGATAATGAAAAAGGCACTCCACACTTGGAACACCTTTGGACTCATTGGATTGGGACAAGGATTTCAAGACTAGACTTTGAGAATTCGTCGATTTTCAGTTACCGGAAAAAAAGAAACTTTGTGTCAAGATGCTCATCTCCATAATTAGAGAGTTTACGGGCTCCTCGTTAATAAAACTCGGGTGTGATTGCTTTGGCTTTCAGTCCCTCGTCTTCATCTTCATCCAGTAGACGACGAGGGGCGATCTCCAGACGGAGTATTGATGTACATCAGATAGCTCGTCATTATGATTTTCACATTTGAACAAGTTTGCCCAAGCAATTCTTGCACTTCCTCGGGCTTGAGCGTGCTTTACACTTCAATAAAGTTGTACCCAAGCTTGCATAGATCTCTTGGCGTTTTCCAAAAGAGATACGATTTAACTTTTTGAGAAAGCTTTCAATCGATTTTATTAGGTCCCTCTTGGGCTTGCAAAGCTTCCCCATGCTCTCTTTGGTTGAGGAGGTGATGTTTGACGGAAAATTGCGGGGTTTGAAGTTGGTCAAAACCGAAAATATTAGAATCATAGCAAGGATTTTTGCTCATGATAATGGTCTTCATTCATCGGTTGACACTGGATAAAGTCTTCATGAGGACCTCTCACAAATAGTCACAACTTGATATTGTTGTTGAAAACTTGAGAATTTTGTGAGAAATTTAAGTCTTGATTGTTACACTGGTTCCGGCATTGGATAAAAGGAATTGGGGTGAAACAATCGTAACCATTATAGCATTGTTTTCAAATTCTCATAAGAATGTGTCGGGGGTTGTGGAGAATGGTTTGAATATGGGAGTGTTATTGATGATGTATGGAGTTAAAACATTTGGTGTTTCACTCCGAATCTTACAATAAAAACAACTACGTTTTCATTATTCATTTAACCCCATTTTGATTGACCAAAAATTGGTATTTGCACAACTTTTACGAGCTTGTGGGATCTCATTAATGGTTTGTTTTGGTTGGCTCCGGATTAGAGATAATCAGAGTTTTCGAGTGGACAATTATAACCAAACTTGAGCACCTTTTCCCACAGACTTTCAAGTGCATCGTTGACAAAAGATGCAATCTAACGGATTCACCACACTCGCACAACACTTTTTGGTCGATTCGTGGAGATTTTTGGTGAGCGAATCGACACTGGGGTCTTGTTTGACAAAGAAATGGTCTCGAGGAGCTTTAACAACGTTGGATTTGTCCATTGGATGACTTGGAAGTATTTTGAAACTTTGAAAATAGACTTTCTCCACTTTATTTTCGTGTCAGTCACATTTTGACAATTAAGGGACCAGCAACAGGTCTCAACAATCGAAACAATTCTTTCAATCTTAATGTGTTGTTGAGACGGGATTCGGGCATTGGAACAAGAATCTTGTTTTTGAGTTTCTCTTTTGAACAACAAAAGGCTGAAGTGTGCAAATTTCCATAAGCACGAAAATGCTGTCATCGCTTTAGGAGGACTATCGAACTGATGTCATTAAGATTTAAATAGATAGAGGGATAAGGAATGAATTAACTGATACGAAGAAAAAGATGATTATTTTTGGTTTTTTCGAATTTATTAACAACATATTTCACAATTGGACAAATCAGATAGGAGACTTAAACCAAATAATCAGTCTACTTACGGTAGCTCTCAGAATGAAAAACGCACAGGTGAGCGGAGGAGTAGGAATAGCGCGAAGCTTATTTCTCCTTTCGGGTCGTAGTTCCTAGGAACAACCCTCCTTATACCCACTTTATAGTTTGTTAATCAGAATGAGGTGAGCCGTATATCGTAAGTGACACAGAAGGCAAGTTTTAAATCTTTTGTTCGAGTTGGGAACTCAATAGTTCACCGGAACTTATTATGATAATACCTCAGTGGAGAATATTATATTTTGGTATTTTACCAATTAGTGAATTTTAAATTTTTATGGACAATTTTTTAGATTTTTTTTTTTTTTTTTTTTTTTTTTTTTTTTTTTTTTTTTTTTTTTTTTTTATATGATATGTACTAATAAAAAGAAAAGAAAAATATTTTTGTGTTTTTTAAGGTAATATATTCACAGATAAGACAAGTTCAGATCAAAGTCGGATAGAAATCGTAGCAAATGCCTCCCCGGCAGCGGCGCCAAAAATTGGTTCGCAAAATAGTATATATATAAAATACTACTAGGCAAATCAATGATAAAAAGATTCCGGAAGAGATATTCCCGGGTCGTATGTCCCAACGAGGCTGCAATTGAAATTTATCCTGGTTTGATGAGAAATTGAATGATGGAAACACTGATATAATTATAACTAAAATTAAATAAAACTTAATTTAATCTACGGGAAAACAAGCAAAGGAAATGGGGATCTTAAAAAACTACGGGAAGCAAAATTAGGTATAAGGAAATCCTAAAATTAAATCTAAATTAAATACGGGGAACAGAATAAGGTATCGGGAACCCTAAATACTAAAAATTAAGAAAATAAATGCTAAATTAAATTAAAAATCAAAATTAAATTCTAATTAACTTAATTTGAAAAATAAAGAAAACTAGAATAAAAACGGAGGTCGTTTGAATGTAAAACGAAAAGAAACGGTAAAACTTACCCGGTAAAAACGGGTCTAAAACTGAAATTTAAGAAAAATAAAGCCTATACTAAATTTTAGATTTTTCCTAGACACTAAATGACAAAAGAAAATTTTGTAAAAAAGAAAAATATTTTTTTATTAATTTTTGGATTTTTTATGAATTTTTAAAGATTAAAAACTAATTAAAACTAAGAAATTAGAAAAAGACAAAAATTAATGTTATAAAAATTCTAGAAAAATTACATAAAATAAATAAAGTTATAAAAAAGATAAAAACCTAAAAAGCCCTAATTTTTACTGATTTAATTAAAAGTAATTAAACTAATTAATATTAAACCTAATTTAATTAATTTATTAACTAAAAGTTAACTGCTGTTATATTAATGGACTAACAGGGTAAAGGGACAAGGACTAACGGGGAAACAACAAACTGACAAGGGGGACTAACAATTATAACTATAAAAGACAAAATTACACAAACAGTCCCTGAGTTGGACCCCGATTACAAAGCAAGTCCAAACAGCTTATTATCAAAAAGCTATAAAAGCAAAGTTGTTAAGGGGCTTGAGCTTATCATTTTCTACAAAAGGGACAAGTGCTGAATCTAACTTAATAAGCTAGAAAAGTGAGCTTTTTGGGGCTGCAGAAGCTTATTAAGCTTATGAGCTTAATTTTCTTTCTTATTGGGATTTAAGCTAACAAAATAAGCTACAACTAATGGGGAACAGTTAATAAGGAGAGGGGAGTCCTAAATAAGCTAAGGTTTCTAGAATAAGCCCTAAAATAAGCTGGAAATGAGATAAGCTATTCTAAACATTTTATTATAAAAACAGAAAAAAGGGGACTTTAAGCCTAATTTAAGCTAACCTAGAAAGGGAGATAAGCTATAAGACTTTGGGAGCTTAAAGAACTAGTAATAAGCTGCATATAAAAGCTAAAATAACTAAGTGCTTAATACAAAATTAGCAAGATAAAGAGTGCTGAATCTAGGTGCTCAGCACCAGGGGAGGAGATTCAGCACTGAGGTGGCTTATTTGGGCTTATGAAAATAAGCTCTAAAGGGCTTTTTAGCCAAATCCAAGCACAAACAGATTTATAAGGGAGGCAAATGAGCTTATTTCCAAACTATGAGAGCTTAAGGTTAAGAAAAAGTTGCTGAATTTGTGGCTTGAAATTAAGGGTTTACAAAGAAATGACATTTAGGTAATTTGACTTGGCTTGGTCAATTTCATAATAACAGAACAAGGGTGCTCTTGAAAGGGGCTAGTAACACTCAAATAAGCACAAACAAGGTGTGCTTAAGCTGTCTACACAGCTTAAGTGGTTTAGCTCACTTTGTGGCTTATAAAATTTTGACAGAAAGCAAAGGATCCTTAAAAACTTATTTTTACACTAAAAAGCTTGATTAAAGTGGCTTATTAAACTCCACACACTCAGCCAAAGTTGGCTGAGTGGTTATAACCCATTACAAAAATCCCATTATGTCCCAGTTTAACACAAAACCAACACTCCCTTAATGATTATATAAATTCGGGTTTTTACCATTTTTAAATGAAGTAAATAGCTAAATAAATGTGATACTAGTCGGTGTTTAACAACTTTAACCACACTTTTTATAGTAGATAAACAGATTTTAGAGAGCTTAAATAAAAATAAAAATGCATTTAAATTTCGACAATGGTTACTTGCTAACTTTTCAAATAAAAACTCTTAATTTTTCATTTAAACTCCAAGAAACTTACAACATAAACTTTTAAATAGGACTGAATTACAATAATACAAAGAAAGACTTAATAAAAATTAAAACTAAAGTAAAAACAGGGGTGTGGACTTCGGCTTGTGTTTCTTCAATTTATACAAGTCCCAAGTCTTCTCTTTGTGTTGGGATGAGCTTGTTGTGAGCTCACAAAGCTGCTTACTCAATCCTAGCCTTCCATATGCTTCTTTTCATCTTAGCCATTGATGGGGTAACTTCGGGTTGAGTGAATTGCCAGGGTAGAGGGTTATAGGGTCATTGGGTAAGTGGGAATTGGTGAAGGTGAGCTGTGAGTGTACTTAGGATAGTGGTTTATGCTCTAAACCATGGGGAAGGAGTGGGTTTGATTTTGGCGGGTACATGGAGGTACAGTATTATGGTTACAGGTTTAAAAGAAAGGATTGGGAAAGATGCAAGTTTGGCCCTCCACGTTTCTCTCTCTTTTCATTTTGTATTTGGCCGATTTTAGTTATAACAAGTTTGGGTTTTAACACCAATTTGTCCTTGTCGGTTTTTTTACTAAAAGAGCATAAAAAGAAGTTTTGGATAAGTACAAAAGTCGGTACCTGCTGTTTTTTAACTAAAAGAAATAAAGAAGGTTAGGGTGTATGTTGCAAAATCCAGTCTTGTGTGTTTTAAAATTTTCTATTTTCTTAATAAAAACAACTTCAAAAAATTGGAATTTTGGCCCTTTTTCTGTATTTTTTCTTTTTTTATTATAAAACAATGTTGTTAACTATTTACTTTTTGGTCCTTGTGTTTTATAAAAATGTAGTTTTTGGGCTTTTGTTGGGCTTGGGCTTGTATTGGGCACTGGGTTTGGGTTTGGGCCTTTAAGGTACAGGCTTGGTTATTGGGCTATTTTAAAGCCCTATTAAGGTGTCGGGAGCGGGTTTTTCGTGTACTATGGCTGAGATTGGATGTAACTGGGCTAGGTTTGGGCCTTCAATGTTTCACAGTCATGTACAATTGCACACATATGGGCTGTTATGTAAATGATTGTGGGGCCCAATTTGGTCTTCACAGTCTTCATAGATTACACCTATTGGGCCTTTCACGGGCCCATACAGATGGGTTTAAGTTTGGCATTATAATATGCTTTTCGTCTCGTTCACGGCTCCGGTTTGAATGCGGATTCTTCAGTATTGAATATGACCTTTGTCCATGGCTTGTCTTTGGCCTGGAGGGTGCATCAGTGCTTGTCCATAGAATGGAGAATGGGGGGGCTGGGGTGGCGGGGGGGGCGGGCGGGTGGGGGGTGAATCGGCCAGGATCTGTATTGGGCTTTCATCTTTCTCGTGCCTGGGGGAAGGGGGGGGAGGAGGGGGGGGCGATGAGGTTGAAGAGGGGGGTGTGGGTTGCTTGGTGGGAGGCTTGCGTTGATCGGTGTCATTGGCATGGTCTGTGGGAGGTTAGGGGTTCCGTGGGGAGGCCCAGGCGTTTTTGGGTGTCTTGGCGGGCGAACGTGTACGGGTATAGTTAGGTGTCGAGCGTTCCATTCTGGCTGAGGAAGGGCTTGGGGGAGTGGATCGAGTTGTGAGGTCGGGAGTTACAACATGGCAACTTGGGGGTGTAAGGCGCGCATAGCTGGTCTCTTAGTATTGACACCAGATATTGTCGGAGGGACGGTTCAAGACCAGGATGATCTAAGTGCACGTATGTCTTTTATCGTATTTTTGGTGGTTTTCAAGATCATTCTTGGTTCGATTTACACGGTTCTCAGAATAAGGATCACTGGTTATCGTTTAAAAACTTGTAAATTGTTGTATCTCATCTTTTTTAATTCATGTAACAATAAAGTGATGGATAAATTAGGGTTCATAAAAATCTGTAATTTATAATGTTAAACTTAATTAGAAGTGTTTAGGGTTTAACTAGAATCATATAGATGTATTCGGTTAGAGTTAGAAAGCGATAAAATCGAATTTAAGGTTGAGCAGAATTTTGGGTCGTCTTGTTTGAATGTTATCTCATGATTGGTAACGAGATTTTTTATGAATCTTATGTCTTTGTAAGGTCAGAGTCGTCTAGGTTTCCAAAAAGTCTGGCCTCGAAAGTTTGTATAGTCCGGAAGTTCATCTCAAATCCGTTGGTTATTCGTAATGTTGTCAGATCATTAAATACGGGTCAGATTTAGGTCATGTTTGTGAGGGTAAAAACTATACTTAAAAGTGTAATTAAGCTTATTCCTTCTATAGTAGTTAAGTTCCATATGTCTATGGATAATCCTGTAAACAATTAGGCATCGAAAGCATGTCCTAAATATGGTTGTTTAGAGTGATATATTTTGGTGCTGCAATCAGATCTGTATTATGGACAGTTTTGAAGTTTTGATTTTTTTGAGGTAGTTGCACATGTAAGTAATACTTGGGAATCACAAGGTAGTTAATATACTTATAAATGAACATGGGTGAGTTTTGGTATAATTTATGAAGGTCATTAAGTAAGAGTTTTGGGTACGTAAAAAGACACTAAAATTCTGCAATTTTGAGTTAATTGTAAGTAGCTAGGGTAAAGTGTTAGTAAGATGGTTAAGGTTGGGCATGGTGTCGGGGTGACACATGATGGTTAACTAAACCCTTAGATATCCATCATATGTGTGTTACATGGAATAGAGATTTTAGCTTGGTCGCGTGTAACCATGTTTAATTTATCTTGTATAGTTACGTGTAGAGATTGGAAGCTCGCGTGTTAGAGTATCCAGGTGGTTCTTCGGTCCTATTTGTACTTTGTTTCTTTTTGGATGGAATTGATGCAATATATGTTTGATTGCTGTGATTATGTGGTTCACAGCTTACTCATGGACTTTTTAGGTTGCTATTTTATTATGTTATGTGTTTTCATGTGTATGTTATCTGCATTGCATTCGTCGCTAATCTTGTGGGCTAAGTGGTTTCATCCACTTTGTGTCGGTTGAACCTTGTGTGTGCTACGGTACCAAGTGTATGGAATTGGGTTTTGTTTACCTCTCAATGACTGGTTTGGTTGCTTTGGATCGGCGGGATCTCGTTCTGTAGAATTGGTGTTGATGTGAGTTTCTTGACTTGCGTGACTGGTCTGTTGAGGGGCTTTTGTGGACCGGCACTGGCGGGGTGGGGGTTTGGTCTTGTTCAGGTTGTGTTTGATTGGTGGGTGGACGGTTTTCAGTAGTAGAGATCTACTTGGTGTCGTTGACGTTTTAAGCATCATTTTCAGGTGAACGTTATGAAGATACTGAAGTTAATAAAAGTGGCTAGAGAGACCATTAGGCTACATTGGAAGTTCCCATTTGATTTCGTTTTGTATTTTGTTGCATGGATTCTTGAATGATTTTATTAGGTTTGTGAGTCATTGTCTTTGTATTAACGAGACCCCTTTTTTATTAATATAAGATGTCGTTCTTTTGTTTTCGGTATTGTCATGACACGTCGTGTCTTTTATATTAGTTATGCATGTAGTGATTCTCTATTGTTGACACCATTGTGTTGTGATGATATCCATGATGTTACGCCTCGTGTTTCCTCCTTGGCGGGGTGTGACATTAGTGTCACCTCTGGTTATGGTAGTAATAAATTGCACCAAAAAAGAAGTACGGAATTAACTTGACCAACTTGGTAATGGTATACCTTATATCCTAGCTTATGTTCCTTATTCTACGGATGGACAAACTTTATTTCTTATATTCTTTCTCTTTAAAGTCTTATTTCATTAATAAACTACTCTTGGGACGACCTCGGATTTACCATTCTGTACTACCCATGATCGGGTTCTCTGCCCGTTAGTGCGTTGTAAGGTAGATCGAGTTTATAAATTTAAAACTTGGTAAAAATATATTTTGAAATAAAATACGCATCAAGTTTTTTGCGCCATTGTCAGGGAGTAGTTAATTCAATGACTTAAGATTTCATAATATTTCTAATCATCTTTTCTGAGAAAATGATACAGGATACAAGAATTTAACTAAGCAATGAAGCCATGAATAAAGTCGAACTTAACGACTAAATAAACAAAAGTGCTGACCAGGAGACAACCCGTTAAGGTGAATGGCTAAAATTCAACAACCGTAACTTCTCTCTTGACAGTCGAAAGGAATTTTGGAAGAGGTTTTCAGAAATTCGAATCAAGGAAATTGAGTGCCCTGAAGGGCTTAACTTTGAGGAATTTGGTGCCATCCACGAAGGAATGGCTCTCCAAAACCTCAACCAGTTTTGCCATGTTAGCTATGAATAAGATGATAGGCACTTTACTTCTCAAGCCTGGAACAGGTTGTTAAGGATCAAGAAGCAGGTTGTTAGGGAGTATGTCATGGAGTTTCTGTCAAGTTTTACCTTCAGGAACCACATTGTGCGAGTTGGATTGTGAGTGATACAATGGTTTTTTGCTGGTGGGGAAGGAGGGAGTATTAGGAGCATGACATGAGAAGTTCATCCAGGCTCTCTAGGTCTGTATACACATGAAGAAATGAAATTACAACTGGTTTTTGAAACCTTTTTATGATTCTGTTACAGGAAGCATGCCATCAACTACGACCCCTACCCCTATGTGTCTCAGCTTAACCATCGTGTATCCTTATTTCCTTTTATGACACTCGACCCCCACCATCATAGCTACTCTAATCAGAAATCCCATCCGCCGTTTGGTGCATCGTTTGCTCACATTGTCTGTTGCAGGTAGGCACAGTAGGAAGGAGAAGGTCACTCTGGATGACCTATTTCTATTACATAGCATGGATGGAGGAGTTAGTGTTGATGTTCCTTGGCATGTAGCCAAGTTTTTGTGTGATAAGGCAAAAGGATCTAAGAGAAAGAGCCCGATTGTGGGGGCACATTTGATTGGGAAGATGTGCTAGTTTACTATGGGTTTGATGACATTTGGGATCTTTATGAATGTTAAATTGGGACCTGAGACCTCTTCTATGAGCGTAGCCA
The DNA here is from genome assembly GCA_026074375.1 of Tanacetum coccineum. Classification (NCBI taxonomy): domain Eukaryota; kingdom Viridiplantae; phylum Streptophyta; class Magnoliopsida; order Asterales; family Asteraceae; genus Tanacetum; species Tanacetum coccineum. The sequence continues at coordinate 24,144 of BQNB010060329.1, forward strand.
AGTTGGTTGATCTTGTCATATGCAGGTACAATGGTCTGGGCATTGGTGAAATGGTTGTTGAGATCCCCGAGATTGTTGGGGACGATGATGTTGGAGCAGGACAGGCTGAGATTAGGGGAGTGGGATGCCACCCCCAACATGTACAATGCCAATAGTCTCAGAGCTATGGATGAAAGGCTAGGAGAGATAGTGAACGACATTGATGAGCTCACTTATGTTTGTGTCTGGGATGTATGTAGCCGTCATGCCAGTTCTATGGAGAATTTGGGCAGTGGCAAACTGAGCGGGAGAGGTTCATTTCATGTTTATTTAATGAAATTTCCTTTTGAATTATTTGGTTTGCATGTTTCTTACTCTGTTTTACAGGATCCAGAAGCCAAGAGGCAATTTTCGAGACCGGCTCGACTCATAATCATGTGGTAACTTTGCTGAAATTGCAGCAGTTACGGCGTAACATCTTAAGTTTACACCGTAACCACTATAGTTACGACATAACTCATTTCAAGGTTACGCCGTAACACATTAAAACTTAATTTTTTTACCATTTGATTACGATGTAACCACTATGGTTACGCATTAACCTCCTTCTAAAATCATAAAATATTAAGTTATAAACATGTCTAAACCTTGTATACGTAAATGGACTTTGTGGGTATGTTCACTGGAAGCCCTCACGAGACTAAACTCGTCCACTTGGGCCATCAAGTAGTTTAAAAGGCTTGTTTTATATGCTAAATGCAACCGTGATTCCTACGAAAGTGAGTTATGTTTGTATTTCTTGTACACTTCATAATTCTTGTAGAACGGTTTTATGCTTTGGTTTGTTTCTGTGATCACAAGGGATAAAAGAGCTTGCGGCAAGACGAAGATAATCTAATAGATTTCCGCCTAATTTCAAATCTTGAAGCAATGCTCAGGGAGTTTCTTGTCTTAATTCTACTATTTTCTTATTATTTTCATTTCCTTAATGTACAATAGGGAAATTGTACAAATCATGTGGGGGGATGGGAGTAGAATTAATACTTGATGTATGCTTTGCCTTCGATTTTCTAGTTTTGTTTAAAAATTATGCCAATTTTAAAAATTTTGACAATTTTTTCTTAAATAACTAGAATCAATCTTTGCCGAATGCACATTATCCTTTATTATTACTTGGTGAGATTTAAGCTTAATATTCCGTTTCCATCATATTATTCAAAAATCCACCAAAATATTGAGTGTGCCGGTAGTATTGTAGACTTTAGACCTTGTCATGTACATCATTTCGAGACCTAATTAATTAGAAGGAATAGAAAGTTCGAGAAGGCAACACTTAGCAAATCACCCAAATAGCCTATATGTGTGTATTTATCGACTTGTTACATTGACTTGTCGACCTCCCGTGATAAACCTTTCTGTTGCACTAATTATTTAGTGCAAGATACCCCTAGATCACCCATGTTGAGCCAATCTATGTTTTCAAACCACTCTATATGTTTCGTTACACCATTTCACCTTAGCCTACCCTGTAGCCTTTATTTTCCCTATGTTAAAATTTATGGCTACTTAAGTCTATGGTTTGGGGGAATGGGAATGAAGATTATATGCTTTCATGGAAGACCAATCGGTTATGATCTATAAAGACCCCCCTGTATCACCACTTTCGACGTTGTTTATCTCAAGTGGGGGATGTATGTAAATATCGAAGGTTGTAAGGGCAATAATTAAAGATATAAACCCCTATAGCATTTGCATATTTACCATGAAGAAAAGAGGGTGCAACAAAAGGCCACCTATATGCTAAAAATAAAGATGGTGCAAAATAAAAAATAAATAAATAATGGAGCTAGTAGCCCATTATTACACCAAGTCATATTGATACTTATAAAGAATGGAGCTAGTAGCCCATTATTGAAGATCAGATTTTTAGACTCTAACTCTTGGACCCATGGATGAACAGTATCTAATTATGACAACCATAGATTACTTAGACTATTTGTTTTGTGTTTATTATTAACAACCATTAAATGTGCATCCCATGTCTATCCTAACCCTTTATCACCCTTTAAAAACTATATTACCCTTGTTGCATTTGAGAGTTATTTAGACCCTAATTATAACTGGTGCAGATTTGTGTACTTTTCAAGCTTATGATAGAATACATGCTATGACTATGCAATTGAACGACCACCCCAAAAATGTACACTTAGACTAGTGGAGAGCTGAGTGACTTTTTATCCCCTTTTCGTAAGATGTTCGGCTTTGATGTTTTCTAGCATAAGCAATTTATAAATTTATTTCTTGAAGTTATTCTCGAAAAATCTTTTTATGAAATGTATTAACGGGTTCTACTTAAGGGCAAGCAGAAGTCAAGTGGGGGGATATTTGATAACATCAAATATTTAATACTTTTTGGTGGTAAAATACCCCCTAAAATACCTGCAAATGTTTCACTAACACTCGAAAACGAGATATTTTCTGTTATTTTGTAGTTTTTAGGTGAAATGCAGGAAAGTGACAAGAAACAAGGGAAAAAGGACTTAAAGTGTAAATTCTGAAGAGTGTTACGATGTAACACCAAAAATGGTTACTCCGTAACATAAATCAAGCAAGTACGAAGATCAAGGAAGACTTTACGACGTAACAACATATCTAGTTACACCGTAACCCTATATTTAGAAGGAAATCTCGTCAAAGTTATAGTTACGGCGTAACACCTTATCCAGTTACACCGTAACCATTAAGATCCATAAATATGGAATGAAGATCACGTACATATGGAAGTTATATGAAGGTTACGGCATAACACCATATCTGGTTACGCCGTAACAGCTGCTTAAATATGGAATGCCGTGTATGATGGTTACGGCGTAACACATTTATTGGTTATGCCGTAACAGGTTTAATATCTATAAAATAGAGCTCATACAACAATTCCGAAATCAAACTTTTCCATTCTCCACAGCCAATTGGAGAGGTGACAAAGGCTTTCAACCTTCAAATAATTCCATCTGGAGTCAAATGGAGATCACACTTGACTTACTTTTTGTATTTAATCGTTCAAAACACGAATACTGTAAGAATTATGAGTTTTCAATATATGATTTCTTCTATCTCTTACTGTGTTTCCGTTACCATGAGCGGCTAAGCCTTAAGTGGCTGGCCCTACGTTATGTGATTATTTTTGTTAAAATTGGAAAATTTCAAAAAAAAATTAGTTTCCTGTTAAATTATGGTTTCATTAGATATTCCTTGACTATCGTGTAACCTTGGGTTTTAGTAGTACCGATGGTTTGGACCTAGCTTGCCCTATTAATAGATTATCTTGTCATGATGGGATCCAATAGGTACTAAAGAGGATTACTAACTCCTTACCTGGTGTAGGAACTGACCGGTCATCGCACTTATCACTTGATACTTAAAAAGCACAGAAACACTTTTAGAGGGGGTTAATAATCTTAATAGGTTATTAGATATGTTTTGGGAATAGTTGGGATTAATTACTACAACCTGGATAGCCTACCTCCCAGATGATTCGGGACTGATTCGGAATCGCAGGAAGTATAGGATAAACTATATATAAATTCAGGTCTATCGACCTTAGAAACCAGTAACGAAACCATAGTTTGACATTGCACAGGAAAATGTCTTTATAACAATAGTAATGAAGTAACTAGGTTAGCACGTTTTCTTTCTTAATATCTCCTATCATTTTAATTTCAGTTATTTATTTTATTGTTATTTTTCTATTTCTTTCAATTAAAATCAAAAACCATTTTCTAAACGTGACACTTCGAATTAAAACTAATTACACCTTAGCTCTTGGGACGACCTCAGATTTACCATTCTATCCTACCCACGATCGGGTTCTTTGCCCGTTAGTGCGTCGTTAGGTAGATCAAGTTTTATAAATTTAAAACTTGATAAAAATATATTTTAAAAGAAAATACGCATCATCGGCAGACCCGAATTGGCATCGGAATTTGCCTTATATTTCCTATGATCCCAAATTCCCGCTAGACACAAAGGCAGGGTATCCAGGCTATAGTGATTAATCCTCGACTATCCTAAAGACCTGTCTATAACCTATAATCGGCTATAAATTCTCTCTGAAAGAGTTTCTCAAATTTTATAAGTGTCTATCATACTGTAGGTGGAGATATGAGCAATCCTTACACTAAGGACAATTACTAACCTATCCCTAGTACCTTGTTAATCCTTAATTCAACAGGTTAGTCTACTATAAGGTCTAACAGGATCTATACTAGCCCTCAATACTAACATAACTCGGGAATCATGCAACAGGCAATAAGGATATCCATAAAAAGCAAAGATCAGACAGCGAGATCAAAAATAAATTAAAAAAGTATAATTAATAAATTAAATGCCGAATAACAAATAATGAAGTATAATAAATAACATAACATCAACAAATTAGATCAAGATCAAGTGAATCATTAAGAAATAATTAAATTAAATTGACTATTATAAGTCGAAGTATGTATACAAATCGTGCTGAATAAGTGCTCTCGATCTTCTAATCAAATACTATGGTAAACCCCGAAGAGTTTGCCCACTTCTCCCTCGTCAACAGTAGCTAAAAAGGTATGAAACCCTTTTTTCTTTCTTTGCTTTGCTCGAACAGAACTAGGAATAAGAATAAATGAATTATAAAATCATT
>BQNB010060330.1:3705-36969 GCA_026074375.1 Tanacetum coccineum
TTTTCTTGATCACTAATCATGTTTAATGATTTGTTTATACATACATTAAGTGATTTACGTTGAAATGGAAATTTACCCTTAATAACACGTAAACGCTTATTTTTATCGTTGATGTTTTTACATTTTAAGACTTTGAAGAAAACTAGTCAGACTCCTAAAGGAATTCCCGTTGGACAGAAGATGGGATTTCTAATATCTTCTGTATCTTTATCTTTATAAGGAGATCTTCTGAAATCTTCATCTTTATCTTCATATTCTCCACCAGCTTGAAGATTTCTATAATTACAGTTTTAGTCCTTTTGTTTCATTCTTATATTTATTGTCTCATCAAATCTAGAATCCCAACAAAACCTAAACATGTGTTTCAACCTGTTTCTAAAAAGTCTACTTCTAACACTCGTGGTAAGATGAATAACCCATAGTCTACTAAAGAGGTTAGTAAGTTAAACCTTTTGAGGTGCTTACATCGGTTGATAGTGATGTGGATTTGGGTACGAATAAAGGGATCGCAAACTCGGCTGATAAGGGAACCAATAGTGTTAGTTCTAGTAATACTCCTATTGGTGAGAAAATCGATAAAATAGAACGATAAATTTGTGAAGGTAAACTTAGGTTTATGGATGATGACGGGAACCCGCTTGTTCCTACGGGTATTGTGGAAAGTGATAGTGAAGTGGAAGTGGTTTTTGATGAAACTGCTAACTTAAGGATTGTAATGAGTGGTAAAAATGAAAGTGATAAAGGTTATGATACTAATATCTTGTTGGAACAATGAAGGGATTCTTTTTCGAATAATGATGATTATGACCCGTATGATGACGATATGTACGAGAATCATGATATGTTCGAGCACCTTCGGTCTATTTGTGATGATCTTGATATCATGGTCCGTGGCAGGAAAAAGAAATAGATTGTTTGATGTTTGTTTAGTCAATTGTAATATAGTCTTAGTAGTAACCTCCTATGTAGTAGTTATGCTTGTTATGTTCGCTTTTTTGCCTATGTAATGGGCTGAAATGTGGGACTCACCCACATCCTTTCTACTGCATCGCTTTTTTGGAGTTATACATTTACCGGGGAAACCTTTTACCCAAAAAATGTTTTTACATTTTATCATCTTCAAAACATAGAGGAGTCGAAAAATATAAATAACGTTTTTAGGCATTATTTGTATTAACATATTTTTTATTATTTTTTTATTATTTAAGATTTTTCAAATTTTTCTGAATTACATTACGATAAGTACCAACCAAACACAGTGATAGATTATATCAATTACAATTCCAACACATTACAACTCTTTCAATTACAATTCATTTGACAAATTATAATTCTTTTCAAAACATGCTGCAAACCAAACGCCCCCTTAGTGCAATTGTTTATACAAGTATTGAAAATCCGAGCTACGTTGCGGGATATTTTGTCATCGCAAATGCATATAAGTAGAGAAGAAAATAGTAGTACGAAACATCCACTTAAGAAAATGATTCTAATAGCCACAGATAAGAACCATGCAAACACAATTAACATTCTTGAATAAATTAAACTTCAAACTTAAAACGCCTCATATTTGACGCGTTTTTTATAGAGCATTTTTTCTATAAAGTATGAAGTGCTCAAATTACTGATTAAATTACATCTGAATTGTAACTCGTGGTCTTCAAAGAAGTAGCCTTCATTAATGGGTTTCTCACTTGTCGTGGGTCAAGCCGTCAAATATCCGAACAAATCTTGCATAACCCGACTAAGCAACCTGCAATATCCAAACCTGAATTCATCTATAACAGAGTATGAGTGCTTCACTAAAGGGTATGAGTGCTAGAGTATGAGTAAGCAACTAGAGTTGTTTTATGAAGCTAAAGCACCCTTTAATTAAAAGATGCTAGATGCTTATGATCAAATTTTTATGTTTACACCCTTTTTGTAATTTGAGAATAAAAAACCTAAAATATTCCTAAACATAAAACAACTCATACCCAGACACCTTTCTTTGAAGCTGAAGCACCCTTTCCATTCTGTCAAGCCCCACTTTATGATTTTTTCCATCCGTAGAAGTATCAATCCGAATATTGTAATCTGCAATAAAGAAAAGATGATAGTTATCTACTTATAGCATGTCACCAACGATTCGATTGTCTTTTTCAGTAGCAGGCTGTGGTTGAATTTGAAACATGTCATTTTTAAGTGCGGTTCAAAATGAGCAGGTTTGGTTGGAAATGGCTTAAAATTTCCTTAGCAACTCACTATGTATAAATTTTTATAACTGTCACATAAAAAGACTGTCCAAGAAGCAGCAAAGCCTCAAGAAGTTACCGAAGAAGTGGTTTTGAGTTTGCTGCCAATGCCTTCTCATCCCTCAACTCTAGCCCAATATGCTTTATTAAAAGTTCATGATACATTGTTGCGAAAAACTTGGTAGGTGGATAGACTCATAATGGTGAAGTTAGTGAAATTGTTGTGGTAGTTACACGCATGCTTGTTCCAAACAATACAGGTGGATGTGTTATAGAGAAAAAAGCTGATATCATTACAGGATTAAGTTCCACTGCATAGTAGATAAGCTAATATGTAGTGTGTAGTATGATCCTTAGAATGGTATATTAGCTTTGTAAGTATGCCAATATTTTATCATCAAGTTTTCAAATTTTCAAAGCTCATTAGAATGCGTTGAGACGAACACCACTTTATATCGAAATCATCACATAGGTGGGCCTCTCTAGCTGCTTATTTTACCTCAGCTAATTTTTTAGTTAATAATAGCTTGCTTATGAGTAATCAGACGGTTGACTGAGGTGACTGCCGCACATTATGCGTTTTAGTTCTACAAATAATACAAAGGTCAACTATTCTGTTTAATTATAAAATGCATACTGGAAAATAGATGCGTACCTTTATTAGAGAGGTTTAGGCCTGAGTAGCACGTTCGTGGCCCTCTTTTAGTGTATGGCAATTAATCTCTCTGTATCCTCTTCTTCATACCCTGCTAAGAAGGCACACATATAACATTTGTAAGCCTTTTATTTAGAATAGGTTTAGGCAAAAAGTTCTTAGGGACAACAAAACTAACCTCTACGTGTTTAGTTATAAGGGAGTAACTCGGGCCGAAAATGGTTTAGTCTCTACACGTCCTGTTTAGATAGAATAGGTGGTGGGAATTTCATGGTCAATGGATAGAAATGTACGTTGACCCGTAAAAACTACCTGAAAGGGTCAAAACGGGTAGTAAAATTACATGCATTTTAGCTTTTGATTTCTCATTCCCTGTCACTGAAAGTAGAAACATTACTAAGTAAATGTATTTATGAAAGAAACCACACATTCATTTACATGTTATGGTCTCTAATGGGGTGTTTGGATGTAATTTTTGCAACAAAATTACATATGTCTGAATAACCACAATTAGATATTAAGTTCTTATAGGTTTGGATGTAATGAGTGACTTCTTTTGAAATGGGGTGAAATGGTTTAGAATGCGATTTGTGGTTATATTAACCTAACATCAAAGTGAACCAATACAAACTGATATAACTTAAAAGAAAATTGAGCATTTATAAAACTTACTTGAATGTACTTGCATATGCCCCCGTAAAGATAGTCCTGGCCCATCGTTATAATCACTCTTGAGGTTCTTTAAAGCTTCACCCAACGTGAATTCCTTTAACCAAAGCAAGCTCTTATAAGTTGAAATTCAAGAACGATGTGGCACTTTTTATAACATTAATTTTTAGGGGTGTTTTAGTCAACTGTGGCATTTTGGTGCAATGACTCACAATGTAAGTTGTGGCACTTTTTATAGTATCAATTTTGAGAATTCTTGAATGCTTACTCTGCATAGAAAGAAAGGGGGAGTTAGATAACATTGCTTTAGAGCATAATCACACCTAGTCTAAATCAGATTCAGACATCCAAAATCAGTAACAAAAATACAAAAAAAACCACAATGATTGAATATAGAAAATAACATACTCGATATAACTTATTTATTCTTTGGATCATACCTGTCTTGCCTCAAAAGATCAACTCCACTCGCAATCAGGCTACCAACGTCCTGTAATATTGAATCTTCAAGTTAGTCTACACATCCCCAATATAATTCCTATGTCTAATTGCAAAACTTCTGATAATACAAAATGCACAATAATATCAATTTACAAAACAAAAAGACCTTCAACAGAGCGCATCTCTTTCTCGACTTTTGCCTAACACGCCGGCTCCTACGTAACCATATACCCTATAGAATGGAATTTAAGTTTTTTTATAAAAAATTGCATAAAGTATAAGTAATTTAGTTTTAGGAAATTAATGGCATTTACCCTTTTCGGCATCATGAGTGGTGTTTATATATATATATATATATATATATATATATATATATATAACTAAAATACCAAATACCAAATTATAGTATAAGAGAAGTATTCCGTAAGGTTTTTAAAGAAATTACTTTTATCCAAAGTAAAATCCAAAACCTTCCCGAGTCGTATCCCGACGAGGCGTGTATTGAGAATCTTGTTTTGGTTTGAGATTTTATGCTTGAATAATCGAGATTTGAATTTGGTTTCCTAATTCTATAGGAAAAATCAAATAAAGGGCAAGCTAAACTAAAAAAAACGAAAGCAATTAAAGTTAAATCACGAAAACGATAACGGGAATCCTAAACCCGAGCTTTAAAAACGTAAATTCTAAAATTTTAACCCTAAAAATTCAAATTTAATTTCTAAAGGTCCTAAATGACTAAAAATAATTTTTGAAAAAAGAATTATATTTTTTTGACTTTTATTTAATTTATTATGAATTAAAAACACTTTTAGACTAAATAAAATTCTAAAAATAGTAAATGACTTTATAAAAATCCAGGAAAATTACTGAAAATACTTTATGCTATGAAGAATCAAAGAAAAATAAGAACTAAAAAAATTGCTAAACGAATAAGCAGTAAATAAGCAATTAAGCTCGGATAAGCAAAACTGAAAAATGTGTATAAGAGATAAATTGTGCAAGGGGATAACAGAAAAGTCCCAAGGGCATAGTGGTTGAGGGTGTGTGTGCTAAAGTGTTGGGAGTTAAGGTAGAGGTCCCGGGTTCGAGCCTAGGACTTCCCTATACTCCCAACATTTTTATTTTTGAAATTTTATTTTTGAAAAAGCTAACTAAGACTAAAATAAGCAATTTTAAAAAAGAAACTTTTTTGACAAAACTTATTTTTAAGCTATAAAAAGCTAACAGAAAGTGACAGTATGGCTTATAAAGACTTAAGAATAGTTAGAGCTAAACTGTTGGGCATTAAGACATAATAAGCACATGTGAAAACTAATAAGCTGAAAACAATTAATGAGCTAGACCTAATAAGCATAAAGGACAAAAATGACCAAACAAAATAAGCTAAGAAATACTTAAAATCATTTAGACACTTGAGATAGACTAACAACTTAACCACTACTTATTAAGCTACTTAATAAACTAATAAAGTAAATAAACTACAAAGCAAAGTAGACAAAGCATTACACTTAATAAGCATAAAAGATTCGAAATAAGCAAATAAAATAAGCTCAAAAACACCACAAACCTATAAGACAACAGACTCTAAGTATGAACTTTTAAGACTTTTTGACAGATTTTAAGCTAATATTTAAAACATATAAGCTCTTGACTCAAACTAAAAGCTTAAAACATATAAAGGACAAGCCCTAAAGAACACAAATAAGTTGAAATTAAGCACAAAGGAAAAGAAATAAGCTAGAAAAAGGGCCATTGAAATTGACAGACACATTACTATTCTTTTTGGCTTTTCTTAATGAGATGCTACTTAATGCTTTAAAAACTTAAGGATACTTATGAGCAAAGAGAACTTAAAACAGATTTAAAATAAGCTAAAATAAGCTCATCTAGACTCAAGTTAACCAAAAATAAGCTAAACAACTCTCTAAAAGATCTGCACAAGCTGTGTTATTATAATCTTCATCATTCAAAACCTTTTTAAAGAAAACATGCTCAAAATGATTTTTCCAATGACAATGGTTTAAAAACAGATTTAAATTGACTCAATGCAACAAGTAAAGACTACTTAGAACTTCTCTAAATGCAATTTTTCAAAAGACTAAATGAATAAGCAGTATGACCTAAACTTAATACTAGCAGACTATGATCTATGATAAAAAAAAACTTTCAAACTTAATAATTCCTACTTTAACTTGCTCAAATCTAACTCTAAGACCTTAATTGAACTTGACAAAAGTAATTTGAGTGCCAATAATCGGCTGAGACAGATTTTCATGCTTAATCCAAACACTCCCTTAAAAACTCTAAAACTACTTTAGGCTAAAAAACAGATTATAAAAAGCATTAATCTAAATGTAATTAGCAATATTAAGACAGAGAAAGCACAATTAAGCAAAATTAAGCAGTAAATAAGCAAAACAGAAAAATAAGCCAAAATGAGAAAAGGAAGAGTACCTTTTGTCCTTTGCACCAAACAAGGACTAAATGCTCAAAAGAGCTTATCTGCAAGCTCTAGCAATAAGCTAGTACAAACCCATAAGCCCTTCCATTATTGGCTTATCATCCATTTATTAAGCTATTTTTGTGATTTTTGAGATTAAGGAGTAAAGAGTAAAGGATCTTATTCTGCTTAACTATTGAGTAGCTAAACAAAATAAGTGAGAGATTATGACAGTATAACAGAGCTTATTGAACTTTAAGTAACTTTCAAAACATTTAAGAGCTTAATTTGCATAAACATTAAATTTGAATTAAAGACGGACTTTGAATGAAAACAGTAATTGCATTAATAAAAGTGAGATTACATTGCTTGGAAAATGAAATAACAGAAGAATAAGACAATAAGCTGGAAAATAAGCTACCGTAATACACTCCTACTCCTAAGCTAGATAATTTCCAAATGAAGAAATCATATACTATTTATAAAGAAGCCATGGGGCTTGGGTGTGTTTCTTCTATGAGAGGCTTGAGGAATGCTCTCCAAGCGAATGATCTTGTCCATCCAAATCTTCTTTGTGTTTCTTCAACCCTTATCATCACCCTTGATTCGTTTCGTCTATTAAAACTCTATGGGATTGCCATAATGGCCTTGTCTTCATCTGGGGGTGGGGTTTAGGTTAAGGGGGTGTAATTTTGTTTTGTCGTGTTGCAGGGGAGAGGGAAAGTGACAGATGAATAGTGGGATTTGGGCTTTGGCGGGATGCGGTTTTATATGTTTTTGGGGTAACGGGTGTTAAGGTAAAAGGGTAACGGTGTTAAGGGTATAGGGACTAACAGTGTTAGTCCCTAAGGACTAACGATGCAAACCCTTAAGGACTAATGGTGTAATCCGTTAAAAGGGTGTATGGTTAAGTCTAATGGGCTTATATGTTTTGTTTTGGGCCTGTTTAGATATAGGGCTTTTTTAACTTGTAAGACTTTTTAGATAAAGGCTTAATGGGCTGACCCGACCCATTAAATGGGGTGCGGGTTGGTCCATTTAAGATGCACACGTCTTTAGCTTCGACTTTTCACGCTCTTTCTAATCCCGTGCTCGGTTTTATCTGTTTTGGCTTCGTTTTTGTCCTTTAGTGAATATTCGTTACCTGCTCAACCATAAATCACAAAACACACAAATACAATGTATTTTTTTATATATTTTGGTTATTTTAGGCTCGTTTTATTAGGTAAAAGGTACGTGTAATTAAGCACATACCAAAATCCCCCATACTAAACTATTGTCGTGTTCTCACGCAATGCCATAAGTAAACACTTTAAAAAACCAAGAATCTCAATCCCCCTCGACAAATTACCTCGAAAAGTAGCTAAGTGTTCATCAAAGGGAATTAAAGAATCATTAGTTTTAAAAAACCCCGTTTTGACCGTTTTTAAATATTTACACTAAGTATCGCACATATTTTTTTATATTTTTCCTTTTTCTTATTTTTTTTATACTTTTTTTAGCAACTAACTAGAATGTTTGGACTTTCGTTATTTTCATAACTTTTAGCGTTACGGAATAAGAAACATTTCAATCCTAAAATGCCCAAAAAGGATAAATTCATCCGTTCCACAGCTATTTTTAACTTGTCACAAACCATAGCTTAAAACGAAATCAAAGTTTAAAATACATGTTCAAAGATGCTAACACTACTCATATTTGTATTTGTGAAACTTTGTATACCAACAATAGCTTTATATCCCCATACCGTTGTTTGTGCTTATTTTGAATTTCAACCATTGCGAAATTTCTATGCTTCACGTTCCACCCAAGAATTATGATTGTGAAGGCGAGTCTTTCCATGTAGGACTTTTTCGGCCATCCCAGCCGAGACCGGCTTAGGTGACCAGAATTTTGACACCCCACAGAGAATAGTATTGAAACTAACGGACCTTCGGTTTCAAAAACTCTTAGGTTTGCCGTTAAACAAACAATTTATTTAGAAAAACACAAACTCAAATCGAAAGTAGTCTATAGTTCAAAGCTCATTTAAGAGTCTAAGAAAAGATGAGTTTTCTCTACTATTTTTTTTTAAATCACCATAATATTACACTTAACATTAATATAATGATACTTGTCTTTTAAACGACGGAAAGCCTCGACCTTTTGAAGGCGGCAAACATCGGTTGTGAGCCGGCTCAAGATGCTTGGCACAAACGTGTAGAGTCTCGGCTTTAAAAAATGTATTCGTTTACTACTGGGCCTTCTTTTGAAGACTGCCAATCGGTTGTGAGCATGGCACAAGAGACAGTAGTAAACTTTTATCAGCCCACAGTTTTTATTATCTATATGTTACCTCATTTTTTTAAAATTAATTTACACGAAATATAGAGATAATTTCTTTTTAGAATATTTTATAGTATAAATTTGAACTTAAGGTTCTAAAATATGTTTAAAAATTTTAAGTTGTATTTTTTTTCGAAAAGAGCCGTATTATTAGTCCGGTTAAAGCTTCTGGGAGAAAAACCACAAAATAACACTATGAGCTCTTATTTTTGCCAATTAAATCCTTGCTTAGCATCCAAATTATTTTCAAGACTCTAAAATTTTCTCGTTCTTCTGCAAAATTTAATATCTTTAATAAAACAGATCTGCGGATTGCTTAGTCTAAAAGTTAAGGAGCAAGCTAAGAGCTCATTACGCTCGATCGAGTCAAGATGTATTCATATTCTACCCCAAGCAGGAGGAAAGTCTAAAGACATCTGTGACAAAATATTATTTATTTTTGGATTTTTTAATTTTTTGCATAACTACATCACACATATTTTTTAAATTTTGATAGAGCGGTTAAACAGAGATTACGTGAGAAACAACGACTGCATGCACAATCAAATCGATAGATCCCCCCATCTTAGTATGAACATTGTACTAATGTTTTAAGAAGGGTCTCTTACGTAATCTACGGTCGTTTATTAAGTATGCAACAATAGATAAACGTTAGTCAATAGATTTAAAGGATATTGGATTCCTATATTTATGCTATGGATTGAAGCTCGAAATCGGTTGTGAAAACGACGAACAAAACCTCGAGCGCAAGAGTCTTCATAATCCGGGGATATCTTGGACATAAAAAACATAAAAATACAAAAACACGTTGAATAAGGAATAGTGCGAACCTCCTCACGGTCACCCTTATCTCTTACTACTATTAGGTTAAGCATGGGTTGCCACACACGAGAGCGCTTATTTTTGTTAACGAGGCTTGAGCTGAACTCGATCCCCTCTGACTCGATCCCCCATACTTGAGCTGGTCAAGGAGGATAGAAATGGAGAAATGGAACATCCAAGATAGGACTGTCCCTTCCATAAATCATCATCGGGCTGTTAGAAAAATCAGAAATGATCTGGAAAGCTTTAAAGCCCCGATGAGATAAGAGATGAGGAGATTTCTCCTCATTAGAAGCAAGAATACCAGAATTGAAAACTTTGTTCTCATTTTCGGATGAAAATAGAAGCAAAGTGTCAATCACTGGACAACGGGTGGGATGGGTGGGTAAAATACTAGGCATAAGAACATAATGTTCAGAAATATCATCCACCACTTTAGCAGTCAAAATTCCCGTATCGGGCTCTAAAAGATCTGCACAAGTTGTGTTATTATAATCTTCATCATTCAAAACCTTTTTAAAGAAACATGCTCAAAATGATTTTTCCAATGACAATGGTTTAAAAACAGATTTGAATTGACTTAATGCAACAAGTAAAGACTACTTAGAACTTCTCTAAATGCAATTTTTCAAAAGACTAAATGAATAAGCAGTATGACCTAAACATAATACTAGCAGACTATGATCTATGATAAAAAAAAACTTTCAAACTTAATAATCCCTACTTTAACTTGCTCAAATCTAGCTCTAAGACCTTAATTGAACTTAAAAAAAGTAATTTGAGTGCCAATAATCGGCTGAGACAGATTTTCATGCTTAATCCAAACACTCCCTTAAAAACTCTAAAACTACTTTAGGCAAAAAAAACAGATTATAAAAAGCATTAATCTAAATGTAATTAGCAATATTAAGATAGAGAAAGCACAATTAAACAGAGAATAAGCAAAATTAAGAAGTAAATAAGCAAAACAGAAAAATAAGCCAAAATGTGAAAAGGAAGAGTACCTTTTGTCCTTTGCACCAAACAAGGACTAAATGCTTAAAAGAGCTTATCTGCAAGCTCTAGCAATAAGCTAGTACAAACCCATAAGCCCTTCCAATATTGGCTTATCATCCATTTATTAAGTTATTTTTGTGATTTTTGAGATTAAGGAGTAAAGAGTAAAGGATCTTATTCAGCTTAACTATTGATTAGCTAAACAAAATAAGTGAGAGCTTATGACAGTATAACAGAGCTTATTGAACTTTAAGTAACTTTCAAAACATTTAAGAGCTTAATTTGCATAAACATTAAATTTGAATTAAAGACAGACTTTGAATGAAAACAGTAATTGCATTAATAAAAGTGAGATTACATTGCTTGGAAAAGGAAATAACAGAAGAATAAGACAATAAGCTGCAAAATAAGCTACCCTAATCTACTCCTACTCCTAAGCTAGATAATTTCCAAATGAAGAAATCCTATACTATTTATAGAGAAGCCATGGGGCTTGGGTGTGTTTCTTCTGTGAGAGGCTTGAGGAGTGCTCTCCAAGCGAATGATCTTGTCCATCAAAATCTTCTTTGTGTTTCTTCAACCCTCATCATCACCCTTGATTCCTTTCGTCCAATAAAACTCCATGGGATTGCCATAGTGGCCTTGTCTTCATCTGGGGGTGGGGTTTAGGTTAAGGGGGTGTGATTTTGTTTTGTCGTGGTGCAGGGGAGAGGGAAAGTGACAGATGAATAGTGGGATTTGGGCTTTGGCGGGATGAGGTTTTATATGTTTTGGGGTAACGGGTGTTAAGGTAAAAGGGTAACGGTGTTAAGGGTGTAGGGACTAACAGTGTTAGTCCCTAAGGACTAACGATGCAAACCCTTAAGGACTAATGGTGTAATCCGTTAAAAGGGTGTATGGTTAAGTCTAATGGGCTTATATGTTTTGTTTTGGGCCGGTTTAGATTTAGGGCTTTTTTAACTTGTAAGACTTTTTAGATAAAGGCTTAATGGGCTGACCCGACCCATTAAATGGGGTGCGGGTTGGTCCATTTAAGATGCACACGTCTTTAGCTTCGACTTTTCACGCTCTTTCCAATCCTGTGCTCGGTTTTGTCTGTTTTGGCTTCGTTTTTTTCCTTTAGTGAAGATCTGTTACCTGCACAATCATAAATCACAAAACACACAAATACAATGTATTTTTGATATATTTTAGTCATTTTGGGCTCGTTTTATTAGGTAAAAGGTATGTGTAATTAAGCATATACCAATGAGCATATGATTAAGCGGCAACCATAAGAGGTGTATCCTCTCCAACCTCAGCGAAGGTATTCGGTCAGCATATTAACACTATAACCGAAGGCAACATCTAACTCGCAGATTCTACATTTTTAGGCATTCGTTGTGACCCTTCGCACTCTACTCGTAAATTTTCTGAAAGAATTAAATGTTCGCAATTTACTCAATTCCGAATAACCATATGTGTATATAACATCGCTGACTTTCAAGACATGCTGTAATAAATTTTAGGACACTTAATTTGGCGTTTACAAAACGCTAAAACCATTAAAAGTCAGATTGTGCCAAACATTAATTTAGAAACCATCTAATGCTTCAAAATTCGACAAAACATTCACAAACGGTAAACAATTGTTCACTTGTTTTTTTATTTAAAGTATGGCGCATAATCTATACATATATGGATCATATTCAATTTTAAGAAAGGCCAAAAATATACACAGACATAGAAGAAAGATCATTATTACCTAAACATGAAGTTTCTTTAACTAAATTAGGATTTGGTTGAGCGGGTTTTTTCAACAGCAATAGGCTTAGCCACAGGAACTTCAGCTGCAAATAATTATAAAATTCAAAACACAATTAAGCCTTTTTTTAATTGAAAACCTTACGCACCAAACATAACCAAATCCAAATCTCAACAAAACCCCAATATAAAAAAAACCATGACATCCAAAATTTATACCTAGTTCAATATAAGCAAAAAAAACCCTAAATTCTATAAAATCATAATTACACAAAAAAACCCCTTAAGCAACTTACAAGCTAAGAGCGTATAAGCAGAAACATAAGCAACCCTAAAAACCCTTATAAAGTCCAAAACTTGATTAACAAAAATTATTATATTACTCATTTTAGGCAAGAAACGACGTCGTTTCTTGCCTAAAATGCTACAATGCTACAGTGTCGGCCTATTGGGCTCCTAGTTTGGGCCGGCCCATTTAACTTTTTTTATTTTTTTTGAATAGGCAATATAAAAAAAATTGCCCGACACAAAATAGGAATTTTTTTTACAAGAATACTGATTTATTCAGATCAAAAAATACCCACGACATGATGCTCAACACATAAGCCCATATAAAAAAACAAACTATTAAACATGAGACTGAAAAAATAAACCAGCACAAAATAATATGAAAAAAATTTGCTCGACACAAAATAAGAAAAAAAATTACAAAAGTATTGATTTACTCAGATCAAAAATAAACCCACACAAAATAAATTAAAAATAAAAAATAAAAATAACGCCTCGCAGCAACGCGCGTCAAAAATACCCGCGACATGAGGCCCAACACTTAAGCCCATATAAAAAAACAAACTATCAAACATGAGACCGAAAAAATAAACCCGCGCAAAATAAATAAATAAAAAATAACTTCCCACAGTAACGCGCGGGCAATCATGCTTGTTATAATAACATAAAAACAATTAACATAAACATCTGACCTCATTTACTCTCTGTTGTTGTCTTCCTCTTATGTGTTGTTTAACATTGATCAAACACATGCAAATAAGTATCAACATATAAATTAATATCAATAACTTTGATAGAAATTAAATAATAAGAATGAAGACACATGAAGAACGAAATTGAAGATGATGAGGCGTCTCACACTCAGAATCACAGTTTGGTTTGTGTGCGCGTTTTTGGTGGAAACCACTGTGTGAAAAACAAGGGTCGATGGATGGTTTAAACGGATTAAATAGGGGCGGTGGATGGATTAGATTGGTGGTCTATGTGTTGGATAGTGCGATGGAAGAACACGTGCCCTTATCAAAGAAGTGATGAGTTTGATTAAAAAACTAATATCATTGGATTAAAAAAATCTTAGTACTGTAGATATCTGAGTATGCACTGTAGCAATGTGAGATGCTACTTTTATTGCTTTTAGTATATATATATATATATATATATTTTTTTAGATGTCTTAATTTAATTATATACTATAAGAAGCTCAATTTGTTAAACTACGTATTATTATTTAGTTTTAATATTTAAATAGGGTAAAGTCCATAATTTGGTACAAAATTTATCTGTTAGTTAAAGTTAGCCATTATACATTTTTGAGAACGAACGATGAATTTTTTTTTTCTGGTTTAACAGTAGCCCACTTTAGCCCAAAACTTTAACTATAAAATTCTAAGTCATTTAATTTATATTTTTGCTAATTTTGCCTATAGATTGTTCTCCTTACCCTAAAATATTAGTTGTATTCTGCTCTATTTTGTCTTCAACATAAACTGCGTTTTTCCTATTGCTAAAAATAATTTCGCCGCCACCACAATATAGTTTACTGGTTCTGCCACTAAACTAAAGTCGACTTTAATAAAATTGGAGTACTTTTATACCCAGGTTGGTGTCTGGGTCATGATGATACTCTTGAATTAGAAGATAACATCTCAGTTAAATGTATTGTTACAAAGTTAATTAAGGATGGGTTATTAGTACCTCATAGAATACAAATAATACCCCTTTATGTTTTTTTTTACTTTATTTTTCAATTTTGTTTATATTATAAAACTATAAAATAGAAAGTGCGGAACCAAAAAATATAAAGTTTAACAAGTCAAAAATATTCAACTGAAAAAAAAGCACGGAACATAAACTAATAAAAATTTGTACTGTACTGTAAACATGAGGTTAAAGAGGGTGGGAGGCAGGGGCGGTACTACAATGGGGGTAGTGTGGGCAGTTGCCCCTACAAAGTTCCTCCATATATCAATGTCAATTTTTTCGGATAGCAACTTTTATCCTGCCATTGATTGTGCAATATTTGGCACGACCAAGCTTTGATGGTGATCGAAGGGTAAGATGGTGGTCGTTGAACTGCCAAGCCGTAGATAACATGTTACAACAATTATGGAAACACTACATTAAGTGAAGCGCAAGGGTTGGACCCTGCGAATCACCTCCAACGTGAGAATAAGTATGTGTTTAAGATTGCAATAAGTGCGTAAGTAATGAAATGTGGGTAGTGAGAGAGGAATCAAACCTAAACAACTTGCTCATCTAATTATAGGTGATGAAAATAGGCTAGAACAAGGTCATGCACTATAGCCGGTGATTGTGGGGGTGTCCCGCGATTTAAGAGGATTATAGGGGTTTGTGTACCAGATCCCTATTTTGGCAGGAAAGCCTTGATATGGAGGAGAACTTGGGTTTTGACTTAGTCAAGCCTTACCTTTGCGTTAGTTTCATCGAATGGCACACCCCGAAGGGTGTTGGGCTTCGAGTGGCGGATTCCCTTACTGGTAACCATCGTGCGTATGATTTTATGCCACTAGAAACTATTTGAAGGTTTCTAGGTGTCATTGGAAGTAGATCCCGGTCGAGCTCGGAGAGGAGGCCTTCGAGCCGATTCGAAGGGTACGTCATCAGCCATCATAAAAGAATAAATAGTACTCCATCAAATTTATTGTTCAACGACAAAAAACACACAGTTTAAAAAAAACATCATCATTATAGCTTTCGCTCTCTCTTACTTTTTGCACAATGACATTTTTTCCCTTTAACAATTAATTTATAACCTTTTTAAAGTTTTTAATAATAATTGCAAATGAGCGTAATATAGTAAACTTGATATATATTTTCTATCTATTTTTGGAAGTGGATAATAATAAAAAAACGTCGATAATTAATATGAGACGGAGGTTGTATAATAGTAATAGCTACATCTTAGTCTAGTGGTTAAGGAGATTCTTTACTTTCGGAAAGATCTAATGTTGGATATTTGTTTTACTTTCTCAATTGATATTAATATCAAAGAGGAAAAGTAAGTATGTCTTAAAAATTGTTCATATAATCACCTAATTTAGGTTCTAGCTAAACAATTTCACTTTTATTCAAATTGGGTTGTGATATCAATGTCTCCCCTCGGCCCACATAATTTATACTTTTTACAATCTACACTCCTCTTTTGTAACTATGTGTACAGTGCAACATAGTTTTTTTTCCGTATTTTATAACTATTTAACACTTTTGACTTGTCAAATTTTATATTTTGTGTTCCGCACTTTCCGCTTCACAGTTTTGCAACAAAAAAAAATTATAAAAAAAACCAAAAATGTTAGAGGGGTATTACTATCATTTTAGGGGGTATGAATAACATACCCCATTAAAATTATTGCTATTACAGCAACAAAGGCCGAGTTAGTGACATGAACCGACTTGACAGTTACTCTCAACGTTTGCCCGCTCTTAAAAGGATTTTTGGTACCGCCTTTAGTGGGAGGTTGTAAAAATGTACGAAACATGTAAATCATGAGTTAAATTGATGTTTTGAAACGATGGACAAATAATTCATAACTTTAATCTTCATAAGCTCTTGAAGCCGTACATCTTCACAAACTGTATCAATTTATCTCCCATCTACTCGAATGTGCTTGACGTTTAGATGCATGCCATCATTTGGATTCTATCGCGTTTAGAAAGAAAAAAAAGTTTAGGAAGAATATTATTTGAACGATGTTAAGAATTTCTACTTTGCACTTTATATTATGGATTAGTATTACGTGATTAAGGGCTTGTTTGTCTAATTTTTTTATTAAGTCGTGTTAATTAACGGATACTCAATTTTATCACTTTTTATTTTAAGTCATTTCTTTTGATTAAGTTAAAAACAAACAACTTCTCACATGACTTAATAAATTAAGTTTTTTCATATTAACTCGATTAAGTTATATTCAAACAACGCCTAAGAATTGCAAAGAATAACATGGCGCTCAAGTAATATTCATTTGTTGTATTTTTCATTCATACACGTACCATTTGTACCTGTTCGTGGAACGACACATTCAGTTAATTAGAATTTTATTTGGCAAGATTCACGATGAGTCAATAAATCACTAAATTGTTCGTAACAAAAAGTAATGGTTGTGATCAATGGTCAAATTGGTTCCTATTATCTTGATTTTGATTAATATTTTTTGATTCATGCACTGATAGATTCTCCTCATTTGCTATATATTGTTGATTCTTTCTTATCATGTATTCATATTCTACCCTTTTTACTTATATATTACAAAAGCAATGTTGTTTTAATATGAACATATATAGCCATACACAAATATCAATGCGAGTCTTTCTTTTGACGATACTAAAATGAAAATTGAATACGTATGTAAGCAAGTGTTACGACTTATGAGTATTTACTACGGTAGTACCCTACATGGTAGCATATATAGTTTAAGGGACGGGATATAAAGACCTTTTTAAAAAGTCATTTGTAATCTTTTTATGTTTTTTGATTTTTTTTATAAACTTCTTTACATTATAAAACTATGAAACGGAAGGTATGGAATAAATATTATAAAGTTTAACAAGTTAAATATATTAAACTGAAAAAAGTACATAACATAACCTGATTAACAACTGTGTTATACTGTAAACATGCGAATAAGAAAAGTATAAAGTATAAAACATTTGTACTATTTATAAGGCAGAGACGGTCTTTATAGTAGCACTCATAGTTTAATTATTGGACATCATTTCAAATTGTACTGGTTTGTTTGTTCAATAAAAAGGTAAAAACTTAATCTCAACAAGTATGTATTAATCTTTTTTGTTATCTTCTTTTTATATATACAAATTTTGATTTTCTTTGACTTTTTTGAAGATCTTTTGTCAAGAATAAGGTAGTTTTGAATTAAGAGTGCTCTCGGGTGGTATTTTTAGACTGAAAATAGTCTGATCTCACACATAAGACTGGAGAACATACCTGACGCGTCTAAATATCCACAGAAGAGCCATGACTCCGGATGTTTAGAACTGAGGAGTGTCCGTGAAAATATAAGGTCATGGAAGTACGAACCATATCTAGGGCTTGGTCAAATATAAACTTATGGAAGCCTACCAGTTAACCAAGAGAAGGTAAATAATATAACTTGAGATTAAAGAATATACATATCGCTACTTATATGTAAGCAAGTGTTACGACTTATGAGTATTTACTACGGTAGTACCCTACATGGTAGCATATATAGTTTAAGGGACAGGATATAAAGATCTTTTTAAAAAGTCATTTGTAATCCTTTTATGTTTTTTGAATTTTTTTTATAAACTTTTTTACATTATAAAACTATGAAACGGAAGGTATGAAATAAATATTATAAAGTTTAACAAGTTAAAAATATTAAACTGAAAAAAATACATAACATAACCTGATTAACAACTGTGTTATACTGTAAACATGCGAAGAAGAAAAGTACAAAGTACAAAACATTTGTACTATTTATAAGGCAGAGACGGTCTTTATAGTAGCACTCATAGTTTAATTATTGGACATCATTTCAAACTGTACTGGTTTGTTTGTTCAATAAAAAGGTAAAAACTTAATCTCAAACAAGTATGTATTAATCTTTTTTGTTATCTTCTTTTTTTATATCTATACAACTTTTGATTTTCTTTGATTTTTTTAAGATCTTTTGTCAAGAATAAGGTAGTTTTGAATTAAGAGTGCTCTCGGGTGGTATTTTAGACTGAAAATAGTCTGATCTCACACATAAGACTGGATAACATACCTGACGCGTCTAAATATCCACAGAAGAGCCATGACTCCGGATATTTAGAACTGAGGAGTGTCCGTGAAAATATAAGGTCATGGAAGTACGAACCATAACTAGGGCTTGGTCAAATATAAACTTATGGAAGCCTGCCAGTTAACCAAGAGAAGGTAAATAATATAACTTGAGATTAAAGAATATACATATGGCTACTTATTAGGGAAGGGCGGTGACCCACCAACCGTGGACGACATTTCCAAATCCCATAGCACAACTTACAATGCATAAAGCAAGTCAAAGGACATGATTACGAGGCAAACATCGTAAAACCCTTCGGTTAACAAGGTGAGTCGCACCTCGTGATCCCCAGAACACGACAAAACTACTCGCGTATAAATACTAAGATAAAACACCACCAAGGGGTGGATTTTTTTGGTAAAAGGTTTTTACACCCTGTGATTATATTACTAAAAAAACGTTTGAGTACATAGGATATAAGTGAATCTCACATCTCGGCCCGTTACATCGGCGGTAAAGCTAACATAACAAGATACATCCATTTTTATTGAAGAAGAAGACCACTAAACACTAGAATACATTTGTACACTATCATCTAATTTGACCACGAATATTGATATCAAAAGCCTTGCAGAAAGCCTTATGTTCTTATGATAAATCATATATCATCCACATAACCATCATATAACTCTTAAGGAACACTAGCATTCTGCGCACCGCCACTACCACTAGCCATAAATTTCGCAGTATCATCATAGCCTTCATCTACACCACTCTCACTATCCTCATCAACACGATCATAAGATTTACCATTATTAGTACTCGTATTTACACCTTTAGATGTAGACGCCACGTTAGGTGCCATGGTAGATGTAGATGTGAACGCACATTCCATTGAACCCTTTTTAAAAGTAGCATTCTTAACTTGGGACTTAGCCGAATTATTGCCTTCCAAATTACACTCTTTCATTTCAAGAATTAAAAACAGATTATTAGTTTTAACAACCCCATTATCCACAGTCTTCGATTTTACTAGATTGCATATTCTTTTAGGATATGATATATTCGAGATAGGCTTGTAGACAAGTTTAGACTTTGTACCGTATCCATAATTTCCTCCAACTTGTTTCTTGCCACCATTTCCAGTATAATTTCGATGCATCTTTTAAACAAGTTGGAAACCATCAGGTTTCACTTCCCCACGATTTATGGACTTTATAGGACCCAATCTAAGGAATTGTTTCAAGTTATGTCCAAAAATCCTACAATTGCACATCGTGGAGGAGTCCATTCGTACTCAATAGTAACTTTTTTCATAAATATATCCCATACCTTCCAAATTTAGAATAGCAATAACCATGGAGTCCTTCAAAGTGTTTTCAGCACCAGAAGCGGAAATAAGAAACAATTTAACGAAATGAAATAGAAATAAAAAGGAAATGAATATAGAATAGTTTTTTCCGTTGGAATGAAACTATTGTAAGTATTTTAATTTGAATGATTAAACGGTAATTACCCATAATATAATATTTATCCTAGATAAATATTATGGAGGTAATTAATGAAAGAAGACAAAATTTGAATCCCTGGCCCTTTTAGGGAGGTCGGTCAAATACCCCAAGGGGGGGGGGGTGTTTGTGTCTTTGTCAAACTTATTTACTTGGTAAACAAGTTTGGCAGGTTTCCTAATTGTTCATCTCCTTATCATCATTTCTCTTCTTCCCACTGTCACCTCCCTTAGGTATCCTACCATCCCTGATTACATTAGCGTTCAGGCGGTGTGCCAAGCTCACAACAGCCTACATTATTGTGGGGTTTAATGTGGTGACATTCCCTTGGACGAAAGAGTTCAAGCCCCAGAGGTATCGGTCGATTATTTTCTCCTATGTGGAGGCCATGTGAGGAACCATTCCAACTAACTCATGGAAGTGGGTCGTGTACTTTTTTATCTTAGTGCCCACCATTTTGTTGTTCCAAAACTCAGCATCTAGCTTTTGCACTTCGTCCTTCCTATAATACTCTTCTACCAACAGTTTCTTGATATTATCCTAAGTCAATCCATTCGCAGCTTCACGTCCTCTAGCCTAAAACTGGGTGTTCCACCAGGTGAATGCTCTTCCATAGAGCAACAAGCAACATACGCAACCTTGTTTTCCTCAGCGCACTTGGTAATGTTCAGCTTTGACTCAACATTCTCAAACCAGCTCATCAATCCCACGACACCTTCAGTATTGTAAAACTCCTTAGACTTACTTGACATAAATGTCTTATAGCTGCATCTACGACCAGTGTTCGAGGAGTTTCCTCCATCATTAGTTCGCCTGACATTAAGGCCTGCAGCAATTCAGTTGATGAGGTCGGGCACTGTGGCATTAATCCTTCTTGTGATCAGTCCCTCGACTTCATTGGTTTGACTGCCATTGTTAGCTCATGAGCTTCGCGTGTTTGGCCTTGTAGACATAGTTCTACAATCAACATAAAAGAATTGTTTGAGTAAATCTTTGACCGAAATGAATTTTATACAAGATATATTACACATGATTTAATTTTTTATAAAGTGATGTTATGCAATCAACGTAAATGGATAATATAATTTAAGTTGTGCAAAGTAATATTATGTGACACTGTAACATAAATTTTGTAGAATACTTGTAATCTATAACACACAAAGAACTATAAAGAAATCTAGAGAAAGAAAGAGGTTGGAATGATGCTTCTAATGAGAGAAAGTAAAAAGAAAATGGAATGTTAGATTATGTGAGAAAAACAACCAACCAACACCCTCTCCATGTGTGGAGAGGGTATTTATACAAAGGATAGGGGCCGGCCTAATGGGCTAAGTCCATGGACTTCCCATGGGCTTTTCCTAAGCAAGCCTATCTAGTTTTCAAATATTACTTTACGAGCTATCCAAAGATATAATGGAAGTGACTGACATTTTTTGTGTTCCTAACAATCTCCCCCTAAGGGAGGTCACTCTATTTTACAAAAACTTAAACCTAGCATACTATGCTTTGTCTTCAGTCTTGTGCTCGTTGACTTGATTTCTTTACTTTATCTTGTGAACATGATGTAGTGATCTTTGACTTGACATGAATGTGATCTTGAACTTCTTGAGATCATTAACCAAGCATAATCTCTTATCATCATCTTGTGATCTTATCGCCGTCTTGTGCACTTGTGACTTTTGGACCGACATGCTCATACTGTTCTTGAAAGTTTAAATAAGACAACTTTCTTGAAGATCTTTAACTATAATACTTCATCACTTCGAGAAAGACGTTCGGTATCAGAGTGACAGAAATTTCTTTGAAATTCTTTGACTTTAACACTTCGTCACTTCAAGAAAGACGTACGGTATCAGAGTAGCGGAAGTCTTGAAACATGTACTTGAGCTTTCATGATGTCTTTATATATGTCGGTCGAGTATGAGCATGTGGTATTGGCTTCGACTTGTCATCGGGAAACTGCTACCACCGTCAGGAAATCTGCATAAATGGGTTAGTGATAAACAACATATATGGACGAAAGTGGCTTTGTCACTTCGTCGAATACGGTTGTAACAACCACGGTTCCCCGTTACTCAGTATAAATACTGCCTGTGATCAGGTAGAATTCCGAAGAATCTCCTTGACAGGGTTTCACAGCTGCACTAGCCGTTCTCATTACCGGAGCGTCTCAAAGCAGACAACACGGTAAGAGTGAACCGGTAAGTTACTATCTTCCTGATTAAGCCGTCAATTCGTGTTCAGCTTTCCTATGTCCAGATACCCTTGTGAGGCTTCCCATGGACATAAGATTGAAAATTGATGTAGAAAAGCAGTCGATATGTCAAAATGCAAACTGTTTTTATAACACACCAACAATTTTATCTTTTTCAAAATTCATTCGTCAATTCATAAGCTGGACCGAATCGATATCCAGTATCACAAGTTCGATCCGTATAGAATCTCACAAGTAACCTACCAAGAGCTTGTTTGATGTTGGCTCAAGCAGGATTTCCATCTTCACTGTGAATACTTAAGTATCACTCGGATGTTCTGGAAAAATCACAAGGATAATGCGTAGGACTCTTAATATATATTTCTTGTTTTTCACATTGTGTGAATTAGCAAGCATAATTTTGACAAGTGTCCTAATGAGATTTATGGATGATCTCTTTTGGCTCTAGACTCAATAGTGCACTTTGGTTTTAGTGATCGGAGGCTGGAGCAGACTGCCACCTTTTCAATACCAACTAACTCGAAGTGAGAAAGTTGATAGAAATGCGTGTAATCTTCGTGAGAAATGAAACAGAAATCTTTTGAGAGATTCTGAGTGGCTAGGGAGGGTTGTGCATTGCATCACTGGGTCCATGATGTCAGTCTTTAATGTCAGCAATCATCTTTGTGATTCTTGACAGCAGATGTATTGACCTGGTTTTTGCCTAAGTGTAAGGAGGGCTTCTTTCTTTTCACCCTTTATCTTAACTTTTATTTTTAATTCTTCAACCCCTTCAGTGCTTACCGAGACTTCATAACTAGTACATTGTTGGGTTTGTTCCAGTACTAGCTCCATCTCAGTCGGCACTTTTCCCTTAATCTCACTTTACTCCTTTTTTTCATACTTAAAGACTTCTAAACTATCTAGTGGAATATCACTGGGTAGATCCCTCCGGTTCTGGCTGGATCATGGGAATGGATACCTAAGCTTAACCACCTTATAACTCTAATACAGTAATTTCAATGGCCGATCTTTGGTACTTCCACATTTCAGCCAACGGGTAACCATTTGCTCCCCCTTCGTATATGCATTGATTAATCAAAAGAGTTTAGCACATATATAGGATAGAGTACACTAGAGATCTTAAAATTCACATCTTTAATCATATATTTTAATCACATCTTCTCCCCTTATCAAAAATGTCAAATCTCTTGATATTTTGGATATCAATTGATTCAAATATTCATGGTTTCGGGGAAAAAGATGTCCAATTATTAACAAGCCGATTATTGGAACATTTTAATGCTCCCCCTCAAATTATGAGGGAATAATATGGTGTTTGAGTACGTTAATTTGAATTTTTTTGAATTTACTAAGAAATTCTTGAAAATTCATACTCAAACACTATATATGCCTAATTATAGTCTACACTATTTATTTACATATTCACAAGAATTATTATATACGAGAGATGGACCTGAAATAAGATAGGACACAATATGACAAAATCATATTGTCCGTTCCAGCAGCCTGAGGTCATTCCCGTATTCTCTTCCACCAACGAACTTCTCTAAATTCCGCATCAACCTCCTCTCATAAAGCTGCTTGTCGATATCCTGAACCATAACCCGAGCCCTTCGTTTGTCTAAACCACTCCATTTCCTCTTTGGCAGATATTCCATCCTTATTCCCTTAGCAATATCATTAAGAGCAGACCGAACATCATCGAGCGTGCCATCACTGAATTTATGGAGTTCATCAGCGCGCATCAATCTGTTTCTGTTGTTCTGGTCCTTATATATCACTCCTTTAGGGTCTGAATATGCAGTGTATGTGGTCCTGTTTCTGAGATTTGACCTGAATGTGTCTGGCTTGGTAAGGTTGAGCTTCTTTTGGTAACTTTCGACACCTAATTGAAGATCTTCCACCCGCCTTTGAATGACAATCCGTCTGGTGAACATACGTAATGCCACATTCAAGTCATACCATTCGTCGATTGTGAGATTGGTCAGCTTCTTTTGAACAAGTAGAAGTAACATGTCTTCTATGTCTTGTAGGCGAAGTCTTAGGAAATCACCTTCTCTAAACTTGTACAGCTTCTGATCCTCTCGACGAACTTCAATCTCCTCCAAGTGACCATAGTCATACTTCTTCATAATCGTAAGTCTGGTAACCGTAATGATTCTTTTCCTGGAGTAGACATCATTTGACGAAGACATGTTGGCAGCAAACCCATAGAAATGTTGACGTTTGGGACCCTAGTGTGAAGTACCCCAATAAGCATGTTTATCATATATCACCTTCACTGGACTCCACAAATTTCGAACTAAGTCTTCAATCCATTTGATCTCATATGTAGCAGCCTTTGTCTTCGTAACTGAAGTTGAGTACCGTCTGCTTAAATCTCCACCTTTTAGATATTCCAAGTCGTTGTTGATAAAGAAATCCTGAGGGATAACTTGACGGCCTCGATGATCTTGAATCAACGGGAGAGGTTTGCTGAGATCGAACGGATACGGTTTGCCTTCAGGGTTATGCCAGTCGAGTCGTTCAGTTGTGGCCTTAGAACATTCTTCAATATGGTACTCTAATTCTGTAAGACTCTTGGAAGTGCCTTTGAGTAGCTCGAATGTCGGTCTAACCAGAATTTCTTAAGTCAGATCTGTAATGTTGAGCCGATTCAGGACAAATGCAGAGAAGTCGAATAAGGTATCCATGAGCTCATCGAATGAAGTACGAGGTTCTTAGGAACGAGCAACTTGACTAATCCAGGTATGAGGAAGTCGGGAGTCAACATGTTGTCTCTTATTCCAATCAAAATCAGGAGTTAGAGGTCGTTCAGGTTTCTTGAACCAGTCAGCCTTGGAAACCTCCTTGTCAGCGGGTTGTTCATCATTGTTACCCGTGTCAAACTCTTGATCCTGTTGTACCTCAGAGTCATCAATGGTGTGACTTGGCTCCTCTGCATAGGTAGACTTGCCAGAATGCTTATGTTGAGATTGGGAGGCGTCTTTAGAGGTTCTTGAAGACTTCTTTTCCTTTGACCTTGAATCTATGGATGACTCGGCTTCTTTGATTGATTTCCTTCTTTTCCTCCCCCGGTCTGATCCAGCAGAGGGGTCTCGATCTTTATCTCTGTCATCTTGACTCCTCTTCAACGTAAATACTTCACCATATGTATTGAATAGATCTTTGTCATTGTTATAAGACTCGACCAGTGCATCATAAAGCTTCCTTTTGTAATCAGCTCTAAGATGTGATTTGCATTCTTCCATCTTGTCTAGAAGAATCTTTGTAAGCTCAAATTCGGAGAGTGATACGGATGCCTTATAAGTAGACGTTAGTTGTGAGGAAGACCTTGCCAAGACTGTAGCTTTTAATGATTCTGCGACATTTTTCTCTATCACAAGAGTTGTAAAGTCAGAGACTGCTTGAGGGAGAATCTGAGGAAGTTGAGTTATAACTTCTTTTTTAATAATAATTATAATTAATGTGTCAACGAGTCCTATGTACTCATTCTCATCCTGAGCTTCTTATCTGCAGTCTAAATTATGTGCTTTAACGGCCTTGTTTATAGCTTCTCTAAGTTTGTTATCAATGTAATGATCAACTATAGCAGGAATAAAGGAGAGAGCTTGAGCATACTGGTCAACTTTCTTTATCTCTGACATACCTTTTTCCAAGTTGGTGACTCTGTCATTGAACTTGAATACATATGAGAAATTCAAAAGTGAAGGAAATGAGGTTGTAGCTTCATAAGTTGTTGGTGTTGGAGTTGTTGTTGCTTGTTGTGGAAGAGGGTTGAAGAACGGAGGTGGTGGAGGAATAGTTGTAGTGAAACTGGATGTGATTTCAGGAACTGCTGTTGCATGACGAGCTAAGGTTTCCATCAATGAAGCAATCTTATTGTCAGCTGAAGAAGGATTCTCAAGATTTAGGAGCTTGCTTGTAAAGTCGGAGGAGACAGAAGAACTTTGTACAGGTTCATCAGCCTTCTGTGTGTCAAGGACCAGAGTAAGTGTCACATGGGCGTCTTCCTCTACTTGCTCAAACCATGATTTTTGAGAAACATTTTGTTGTTTTGAAGCACCTTGATTAGCATCGGTTATCTCAGTATCTTAATTTCCCAAATTCACATTCACATCTTTATACAGCTCCTTAATGACCTCAACATCTTCTTCTTCATCATCCATCGTTTCTTCATCATCAATCTTTTCTTCTTCTTCTTCTTCATAGTATTCAGTGGTAAACTAATTGAGAACAGGAATCTTGATTGTGACTGACTCAGTTCTATCACTATCAGTCTCTTCATCATCGTCATTCGTGTCATCACCTTCTTGGTTAGCATCATCATTAGCATCATCCTCATCATTGCCATCATTACCATCATCATTATCGTCACTATCATCACTATTATCTTTAGAATCGTTTTCATCATCTTTATCTTCTTCTCCACTGTCACCTTAAGAATCTTTCTCACTTTCAGAATTGTATTTGGGTACATCGGGAACCCTGGTATAGTACCAGTTCCTTTATCTGCACCAATTATCTTGAGATGTTGCTCATCAGGAACCCCTGATTCAAAATTAGTTCCATCACCTGAGCCACTTGCTTGTGAGATATGAAACTCTTTCTTGCTTCGTTTAGTAGCCTCCTTGAGCTGAGAAGCTTCAAAAAGAGCTATTTCTGAGAGAACATTCAGACCTTTGCCTTTGTCGGCCTTAACCAGTGCCTTCTTCTTAGTAGGTTTAGGTTTGGCCATATCAACTTTCTTAACTTTAGCAGACTTCTTCTTGGAAGGAGATTCCTCAGATGAGATGGCTGAATTGGATTTCTTTTGACTTTTCCTTGATATTGAGGGTTCAGCTCCTAAAGCAATTGCGTAATAAGTCTTATAGGCAACAAAGTCCAGCAGGGCTTGATTCCTTAATGCTTGAGGAAGGATTGCACCAATACTTGAGTGTCTGCATGTCTGGAGACAAATCTCATTGTACCTAGTAAGTTGTCATCCCTAGCAGTGTGCATGAACATCCTGTTTCTCATTGAGATAGACTTATCTTTTTCAAGGAAGTGATGAATGGTTATCTTTGTGAATCTAGGATAGAACATCTTGTCTTGTTTCTTCGAATCTATGTTATCAATCTGGTAAGCCAAGTCCTCCTAGATTAATGCAACAAAATCCAGATTCTTCTTGTAGTACATTCCCCATAGGATTTGAACTCTTGACAGTCGAATCTTATTAAGACCAAATACCTTTCTACACAGACACTTGTTGATAATGGTTGCAAAGGTTCTCTACGGTTGGTGTAGATGATCAACAATAACATTTGTGATGTACTTGATTTCTCCAGTATGACCAAGTTCACGGATGAATGATAGAGCTTCCTCTTCAGTAGGTGGTTCATCAAATGCTTTACCCGGAACCTTAGGACATATGTTAAGAATTTCTCTAAACACTTCAACATTCACAGAGAACCTTTTCTTGTCGATCTTGAATTAATTAGATGATTTGTGTTTGATGACGGTAGCCTAGAATTGATGCATATAGATGACAGGGACCTTAGCTGTGATAAGGAATACATGATAGCATGTAGTAAGAGCAAGTGCATCCAACGCTACTTGATAAGTAGGTTCCTTTGGCTTCATTCCTGGGTTGATCCTCATGTTGCATTTGCCAATCACACGACGGTTCTCAGGAGCAACAAGAGCATTGTCCAGTTCAATTTGCTGAGCTTTGGAAGTCATGATTTTGCTAAGAGTTTGCCAATACAGTTTATATATAACCAAGTTTATATATGAGACTATAAGGCATGTTGTTTTAATGACAGGCATGCATTTATCAAAAGCTGTCTAGATTGCACAATTAACCAATTTTAATTAGCTACCTTAACTTTTATTGGGGTTTTTTATAAATTTGCATCTTAGAAATCAAATAATTCGCTCCTTAAAGGGAAAACATAATTCGGCCTCTAAAGGAAAACAACTTAATTCGCCTCCTTATGTACTAGACTAGTTCGCCTTCATTTAATGAAAAGAAATAATTCGCCTCTATAATGAAAGATCTATATTCGCCTCCTGTAAGGAAGGTGCGAGATTATGCGACGCCTTAAGGGGTGATATTAATTCGCCTCCATAAGGCAAAATTAATTCGCCTCTTATTTACATATTTTAACATTTTTGGCTTCATAAGTGTTTTAAACAGACATCTTAGCATCTCATAGCAGCAAATGAATCATTTTCTATATGAATTAAGCACAAAGATTGCCTCAAAGCTCAAAAAAGCACACGGATGCGCAAGAATTACAATCACGAGTTTGTTTAGTGGTGAAAACAATAGATTTAAAAAGACGTAATTCTATCTCAAGAATGTTGTACAACACATACAAACCACAAACCCACTAACTTTATACATGTTTTCCCAAAACCCACAATTTCGCATATAAGAATCATCAAGAAACCACATCATATGTTAACAAAAATCAAAATTGCTTTAAACGAGTGTTTTACACCCTTGGACGAACAAAACCCCTCAATCAATTTTAGTTTTTACTTACTTTTGATTTTCATGAACCCTAAATCAAGTTTTATGGTTTTTCGAGCACTAAAGATTATAGAAACTAAATTCCTTTGAGAGATAGACTCATTAGGACGTGGAGAACATATTTTTAGTTTACCTTAAGTCTTGAAATCAACTTGTTGAGGCGTATGAAGGTTGGACGATTTTTGCAATGGGATGGGAGGGAAAAATTTAAAGAGTGTGTGTATGTTATTGTGTAGAAACGAGGGGTAGGAGTTTTTATAAAACAATTTTTGTTTTTAACCCTTTTACCCCCTCAACTATTATACCACATGCACTTTTTATAACTAAGTTTTCCTAGGCATAACATAGATTGATAATTGTCACAAATAGTCCCTAATGTTTTAACTATCATACCTAGCAACTTATGTTTGCAATTTACTCTCGAAAGGCATAAACACATAACAGTTAAGGCTCACATAAGTTAAACTTAATTAACTCCCCTTTAATTGTTAACCCATTATTGTTTAAAACCTTTTTCCTTTATCATAAACTGATTTTATGAAGAAGATATTTGACATTTTATCCCCCTTAAACAATGACTCGTTTTCTATTGAAAGAGCTATAGTCGTTGTTTGAGTGGGCAAATGTCTTTGAAATGATTTTCAGATGACTTTGAGATATTAATATTTTATTTTTGAAAAAAACAATACCATAAAAAATAAGATTTCTCTTATTTTAACAAATATTTGCACTGACACGTACACTTATGGAATATAGGAATCACGGGTTATGATGCAAAGTAATCATAAGCCTTTGCATGGTCATAAAGTAGACCATGCCCGAGAATAAATTCCCGTTGAGAGGTCAAGTTTTCCTTTTGAAATACTTGCCTTTAAGATGATGACCGGGTTGCTATCGAAAATAATAGCAAGCCATTTTTGGCATGTTTTAAAAGCGTTTGAACTTCTGCTCGAACTTCATTTACACCCTCGTATCATAATTAAATGACATTTCTAAGGCCGTAAATGTTATCGATTTTCAGGAAGACATGCCAGAGATACATAATTTTATATTTTTCTGATTGTTTAATTTTGTATTTTGTTTTTATAGAATTTTATAAGAAGTTAATAATCTTTTTGTGTTTTTGTGATTGTTTTTATATATACATATTATACAGAGGATATAAGAATAGGTACCACCACTATTCTTCGGCTTCTTCTGCCAGTTCTTTCAGAGTCTTAGGAGTAAAACTTCTCATCCCTAGCTTGTCGATAAGGATTTGAATTCTTTCTCGACATAGAGCCTTGGTGAAGATTTCCGCCAACTGATATTCTATTCTGACAAAGTAAAGCTCGACGACTCCATTATCCACTTGCTCTTTTATAAAGTGATATCTGATGTCGATATGCTTTGATCGAGAATGTTGAACATTGTTGCAGCATAAGGCAATAGCGCTTTTGTTATCACAGTACATTGGAATTTTATTGAATCCAAGGCCAGAGTTGGTAAGTTGTGATCTCATCCATAGGACTTGAGCACAACAGCCGGACAAGGCTATATATTCAGCTTTCGTACTGGATATCGTAGCGCTTTTCTGCCTTTTTGATGACCAGCTAACAAGTCTGTCTCCCAACAGTTGCATACTTCTAGATGTACTACGTCTTGTATCTTGACAACCTGCGTGATCAACATCTGCAAAAGCTGTTAGAGCAATAGCAGAATCCTTCGAGTACCATAGTCCCCGATAGACAGTTCCTCTTAGATGTCAAAAGATTTTTTTTATAGCATGTAGGTCCTTTTTGGTAGGATAAGCCTGATACCGAGCACACATACAGATAGCATATACCAGGTCTGGTCTACTGGATGTAAGATACATGAGGATGCCAACCATGCCACGATAATGTGTAGGATCAACGGCTTTCCCTTGTATATCCTCATCCAGTTTGGATTTCTCCACCATGGGAGTATCCACTGGGTCACAAAATTCCATTTCGTATTTCTTAAGTGATTCTTGAGCTTATTTTAATTGGTTTAAAAATATGCCTCTAGGACTTTGTGAAATCCGTAGTCTTAGGAAAAATGATATTTTGTCCATCATTAACATCTTGAATTTAGAACACATTATCTCAGAAAATTTATCACAGAGTTCAGTAGTAGTAGAAGCAAAAATACTAGCAAAAATAATATCCATCAACATAGATTTGGTACCAGTATAGGATATCTACCATTTTCTGATGATGAACAATAGTGGCATAAACCGAGCATTTGGAGAATCCTTGATTCGGCAGCAACGATGACAATAGATCATGGACCACCGCATTGGAAGCTGTTTTCAAACCCATAAGAGCCTTTCTTCACGTCTGTACACGTGATTAGAATTGTACGGGTTATCCACAAATCCTTCAGGTTGGCTAACGCAGACATTCCGTTCACACTAAAATACCATTCAAAAATGCCGTCTTTACATCCATCTGGTAGACGATCATATTCATATGAGAAGCAAACACGAGAAATATCTTAACAGCTTATAATCTAGCCACAGGAGGAAAGGATTCTTTGAAATCAATTCCCTCTTCCTGACGGTATCCACGAGCTACCAATCTAGCCTTGTTTTTTAAGATTCCCCCCAATTCATCCAAGTTGACCTTATATATCCATTTTAAAGTAATGACCATCACTTTATCTGGATGAGGAACGAGTTCCCAGACTTTAAGACGTTTGAATTCATGTAGCTCTTCTTGCATTGCCTCAATCCAGCATGACTGAGTTAGTGCATCTTTGTACGTCTTAGGTTCAACTAAAATTAGGAAGGCATCATAGTAGCAGAACATGGCTTGTTCGTATAATTGGAGTCTTGTGGAAACAGGTCTGGAAGGGGTCATCCAATTATTTTTTGGTAACAGGATGAATCTTTGTCCATATATTTATAGGTGTTCTGAGATTGGAGCGTCTGAGTGCACAGTAGTAGAGATAACATCTGATGATAAGGATTCTTCAAAAATAGTTTTTTAGAAATAGAAACGCCAAATAAGATCGTTACTCAAAGTGCAACCTAAGGTCACAAACTCTTCTTCAGCACTAAGAGAAATTGTTTTGGTGACTTGTGATTGTGGAGTGGTTCTTGCGATGTTACTTGTGAGGGTGCATCTTGATCAACAGTTGTTGAGGAAGGTAAATCGGTTTACTCAATAGGAGTTAGAGCTTCTTCTACAAGAACTGGAGAGGCAACGCTAGCTGGAGAAGAGAAGAACCTCATCAATACATTTGGTTAAACACAAGATCCCCATACTAATTAGCCTTGATGTGGTCACAATAAACGGTGCTTAAGGAGAGGGTTTGAGGACGATTTCTGTATACTGAGTGTTGCAGGAGTCATTTCATGAAGTACGGGTTCTAAACTACTTTGTTTAGAAGCCATAGCCGTCAACTCATCAAAATCAACATGGATGGTTTCAATTATTTTTTGGGTACGTCAGTTGTAAATACGGTAAGCTTTCTTCTTAGGTGCATATCCAATGAAAATACCTATATCAGCTTTAGCTTGAAGTTTGCCCAAATTCTCACTATCATTGTTTGGATAACAAAGTGCACCAAAAACAAAGTAGGAAAATCCCCCGGGTTTTCTATCATGTAAGAGCTCATAAGGAGTTTTTCCATGGCGTCATCGTATAATGGATCAATTTTGACACATGCGGTAGCAACTGCTTTGACATATAGAAATAAAGGAGCTTTTGCATAGATTAACATTGTTTGAGCTACTTACACAAGAGTATGATTTTGCCTTTCAACAACACCATTTTGTTATGGAGTTCGCGTAACCGATTTTTCGTGAGAGATGCCAACCTGTTCATAGTAGTCTTGCAAGTTTAGATTATAATAACTCAGTCCATTACTGTAACGATGTTCCTTATAGCGCATTCAATCTAACTTGTATCATTTTTAGAAACTTGATTATAAAATTAGGAGCTTCACCTTTTGATGCTAGAAACTTTACCTATGTGAACCGAGAGTAGTCATCCACAATGACGAGGATGTACTTTTTCCTATTTACACTTGCAACATGCATAGGCCCACAAAGATCCATGTGCAGAAGATATAGTTTTTCTTGATTGGTGTCTTTAGATTTAGATTATTTGAATTGTATTCTTGCTTTTTCCCATAGCACATGCAGAACACAAATGGTCCTTTTCAAATTTGAGTCTGAGAAGACCACATACTAGACCGTGTCTAGCCAAGTGATTAAGAGCACCAAAGTTCAAATGAGACAAACATCGATGTCATAACCATAACTTAGTCTTTGTGGCTTTGACAAGATGGACACATAGGAGAATAACGCCATTCAGATCCCCAATAGACAGAGACTACAGTTATTTCCTCAAGACTCCTAAAAAGTAAATCAACCCTTTTCTAGATTACGGACAAAATAAGTGTGTTTTCTAAAAGCTACTTCAAGATCTGAGTTGCAGAATTGACCAATGGAGAATAGATTGTGTCCTAGTCCTTCCACATAATAAACCCTTGAGATTGTGACATTCCATATATGATAATCACCATATCCCATAATCTTTACAACTTGGTCATTACCGAATTTGACAGTACCGAGAAACTTATAAACGAAATTGGTGAGCTGAGAGCGATCTTCGGTCATATGCTTGGAGCAGCCG
>BQNB010060331.1:0-36969 GCA_026074375.1 Tanacetum coccineum
AAAATGTTGAGAGAGTGGTGATGGTGGGAAGAAGGTGTACGGCAGCAGCAACAAAAGGAGGAGGAAGGAGAGAATTTTGAACTATGTGAAATGGAAAAGAGTTGCATGTATAGAAAAGGTAAATGAAATGAGTAGTTTATAAAAAGTGTAAAAAGGTGTTGTGTGTGTAAGCTTCCAACCGGCCATAGGCCTTGAAATGTGAAAAAATATAATTTTTTTTATAAGTGTTTAATTAAAAGGTGTAGTAAGTATAAGTATTTAGAAAGTAAGGTTTAAGCTAGAATTTTTCGTAAACGCGAAACACATCGGAAAATGAAGATGGTGTAAATTATAATCATTGGGGAATATTATGAGAATATTAAACCGCTTAAGGTACGAAGACGGAATAGATTTCTAAATACGGCTCACGCAAAGCTAAGAACGGGAAATTCTTACTAAATCGGGTAAACGTAAAATTAATAACTTTGCTAAAAATGGAAAATAGAGATAAAGCTCAGAGTAAATAGTGACCTTAATTACGGAATGTTACACTACTCCTTTGACATTGAGTTTATCTTCAAGAAAATTGACATGCAGATTTACTTCTACTCTTTTGGTTACTAAATTATAAACCCTATAGGCTTTGCTATTTAGAGAGTAACCAACTAAGAATCCCTCATCAGATTTACCATCAAACTTGCCAAGCATACTAAGAGTATCTAAAATTGTAACATGACACCCAAAAGGTCTTATGTAGCTGATAATTGGTTTGTGGCCAAACAAAAGCTCATAAGGAGTTTTGTTTTGAGGTTTAGTCACTCTTACCCTATTAAAAATATAGCAAGCAGTACTAACTGCTTCTGCCCAAAAGGTAGTTGGTAAGAGTGAGTCTGCTAGCATAGTTCTAGCAGCCTCAATTAGGGTCCTGTTCATTCTTTCAGCAACTCCATTCTGTTGTGGAGTTCTAGCATTGCTATACTCTTGTTTTATTCCCTTGTTCCCACAAAATTCAAGCATATCTCTATTCTTAAATTCAGTGCCATTATCTGATCTAATGATTTTAACCCTATGACTAAGCTGGTTTTCAATCTGCCTAATGAAGTTCTGAAGAATGCCACTAGTTTCATCCTTAGAGGCCAAAAAGAATACCCAACTAAATCTGGTACAATCATCAGTAATTACAAGGCAATAACTTGCATGATTAATGCTTTTTACAGAAGTAGGACCAAAAAGATCCATATGCAAGGTGTGTAATGGCTCAGTGTTGTTTACCTTTATGGCAGGCAACACATGTATGGTCATTTTTGAAAACCTTGGAAGGTAGACCTCTTACAAGGTTTCCCTTCACAAGTTTGTTTAGGTTTTTAAAATTGATATGACCTAACCTTTTGTGCCACAATTTAGATTCATCAGATGTGGCTTTAGCAATCAAACAGGCAAAACCTTTTGCAGGAGTAGGTGTCTTCATATCAAAACTGTACATATTGTGATGTCTAGGGACCTTTAGAAGTATCTGATTTTCATCAGGCATCTTAAAGTCAGAAGATACAACAAGACATTCAGTTTCAGTAAAAAGAACCTTGTGCTGCTTATCACATATTTGTGATATTGAGAAAAGGTTAAAATGCCCTAGTTCTTTTACAAAAGACACACTATCAAAATCTAAATTACCAACTCTTATTTTTCCTTTACCAGATATGTAGCCTTTGCTACCTCCAAAGGTAACAGATCCCCCATTGAATTCTTCAAAATCCTCCAGTTGATCCTTGTTACCTGTCATGTGCCCTGAGCATCCACTATCAAATATACCTCTATCTATCATGTTCTTCAGTGGATGATCCTGCACATGAAAAAGAGAAAATTAGTTTCTCTTAGGGACCCAGGCCTTTTCAGGCTTGGGTC
This sequence comes from Tanacetum coccineum, assembly GCA_026074375.1. Taxonomy (NCBI): domain Eukaryota; kingdom Viridiplantae; phylum Streptophyta; class Magnoliopsida; order Asterales; family Asteraceae; genus Tanacetum; species Tanacetum coccineum. Next base: position 1,882 of record BQNB010060331.1, read on the forward strand.
TGCCTTGTGGACCTTTAGCATTCACAGTTCTAATAAAAGTTGGTCCACTGTCACAATTGGAGTTTGAGTTCCTCCAATTATAACCTGCTGAGGTCTTAACAGCAGATCCCCAATTTCCCTTTACAGCATGAGAATAAGTCATTCTTGCTGTATTTCTAACAATGGGTCTACTCACAGGTGAATGAGATTTAGAAAAATGCCTTCTTTGATTAAATTGATTCACCTGAGGTCTTTTAGGACTAAAGCTGTTTGAGGTCTTGGTAGGTACTGGCTGTCTAGATCTAACAGTATTAACATTTGAACTACCAGTATTAACTTGTACTGATCTAGGAACAAATTGATTAGCATGATTAACCCTGTTTGCATTAGTCCATACTGGTTTTGACACCCCATTACCAGTATTAAAAACCCTTTGTTTCTTAAACTCAGCCTCTCTTGCCATTTTCTTTTCATAATAGTCACAATCTTTGATTAAGTGACTTAGACTACCACAAACAAAACATTTCTTCTTTGTGAAAGAGTAACCTTCCGCTAGTTCTCTTTCCATCTTAGCATTCCAATTCTTCATGTTAACTTTAGGTGTTGCTTGATCTTTGATTGGTTGTCTAGGAGTTTTTATGTGTGAAACACAACTAGGTTCAATCTCTTTTGTTTTTGGATCAGACACACCTTTTTCATTTGTTGTTACAGGTGTAGACACATACACTTCTGGAGGAACACTTGAAATCTCAGATTCAGGATCAACAGAATGTTCAGAGGAAGTTCCAATAGATCCTGCATTGTCATTAGATTGACAGGTAGAATATTCACTGGATCTATCATCTGATACATTGGGTTCAGGCTCTTGAGGTCCCTTTTTACCATAAACATATAAAGACTCATCAATTTCTTCTTGTGGTGTAGGAGTATAATCTCCACTTAAGGGATGTGGAACACCTTTAAATATTAGGTTTTTTATAAATCTAATTGTACAAGGTTTTCCAATGAGTCCTCTTTCTGAACAATTAAAAACAGAAAAATTTGATTTCTTCCTCATAACTTAGAACCTCATTGTTTGATTGTATTTCCTTATCCTTAAGCCTACTTTTAATATTTGAACTCATGCCAGAATTAATTAATCTCCAAAGATTCTTGGAAGAATCTTTCCATGAATCTAATGTTTTCTGCAATTGTTCCTTTTCTTTTACAACTTTCATTCCAATTCTCCTATATTTTTTAAGCTTTTCATCTTTTTCATATATTTCATTTGCCTGAAATGTAAGCTTTTCATTTAGAGAAAGTTGCTGTTTTTGAAAAGTAACAAGATTGAGCTTCTATTTCTCTAACAGCTTTACTATAGGCAGTATTTGTGCTTCTTGATCACCTAACTGATTCATTTGTTCATCACACAGTGTTTTAAGGGTATTGTATGAATCAATGCAAGTTTTAGAACATAAAGATACCTCACTACTGGAGCTGATAGCCATGAGTGCATGATTTGTCTCTTCATCTTCAGTATGTTCTCCCCAATTGACAATACCATCATCCATTGTCAGCAAGCCCATCTGATTCTTCTCTTGCTTTCCAGCTTCTTGGTGTTGATAAAATGAGTCTCTCTTCTTCTTTCCATCATGTGTCCCCTTTGTTGTACATTCCCTAGCAAAGTGACCAGTGTTGTGACAATTGAAGCATTCAAGCTTCTTTTTGTCAAAACCAACAGGTGTTTTTCCATCAACACGAACTCTCCTTCCTGTTTTCTTATAGAACTTCTTCATTCGAATAGCAATCATTGCTATCTGCCAGTTTATGTCCATCTCTTCAATGTCCAAGTCATCAATTTGTTCCAGGTCTTCATGAAGCAAGTCCCAGTCCTCTGATTGTTTGGCAAAGAGGGAATAAATAACTTCATCAGCAAAACCAGCAAGAGCTTCTTTTTCAGGAATATTGGTTGAAGAAGTAGAAGGAGTGCAAGTACTGTAGGCACCAGTAAAACCAGACTTAACCTTATTAGTGCTGCTTTTGCTTTGTGAAACAAAAGCAACATTTTGAGCACTTGCCAATGTTTTTGAGGCACCTTGGATTTCTTGCTCAAAAACCCTAAGGTTATTGTACAAATCATCAATAGATAAAGTGTCAACATCTGGTTTAGTTCTCATAGTCATTGCCAGATTGGACCATGCTGGGGGCAAAGACCTGAGAAACTTATGATTTGCATCCTCAGTTGATACTTCAGCACCATGAGCTTCCAACTGAGAAAGTAATTGTTGGAATCGGTCATATCCCTTTTCTAACCCTTCTGAACTGGATATTGTAAATGCTCAAAACTGTGGTTTGAAAACAGCCTTCTTGCATTTTCTTTGAATTTGCATTACCACCAAACCTAGTTCTGATGGCTTCCCAGATTTCTTTTGCATCATCCATTCCATGAAATCTTCTCATATGTTCCTTGGGAATGGCCATAAGCAAGATATTCTTAGCCTTCCTTTCTTTCTCAACAGCTTGAATTTCTGCAGCAGTAACTGGTGGAAGTATTCGAATTACACCATCCTTTCCAGTTGAAATTCTCTTCTTGGAGTTTCCATTCTGAATTACCTTCCAAACATCATTGTCAATGTACTCAAGGTAATGCTCCATCTCCATAGCCCATATATCATACTCCTCCTTCTTCAGAATTGGGAGTTTGATATTTGAGATAGCAGTTGTTTGAGGAATCACCTGTTGTTGTTGTTTAGGTGCAGCACCAGTGTCTGATGCATCTTCATGGTTTGATGCCTCATCATCACTGAGGTGTTGAGAGAACTCATCATTAGCAGGTTGAGACATTTTTGTAAAGATCTGAAATAGGGTGTTTGTTTGTGGTTCTTGTGATTCTTCTTACTCAGAGTCCCTCTATTGGCTCTGATACCACTTGTAGGTCCTTGTGTTTGGATCTATATAGCCTTTGTAAGACAATAGCTAACTTGAATAAATCCAAATCAACTATGTGAGAGACACTGACTATGAATATCAAGTGTTAATGCGGAATCTTAACACAAGTATTAAGAAGAACACAATACTAATTTTGCTATTGATTTCTATTAAGCTTCAATGCTTCTATTTGTTATATAAAACTCTATGCCGTAGGGTTCCTTTTATACACCAAGGAAACCCTAGAAGGCTTTACAAAACGTGTGAAAGGATAATGCATATCCTTTCCTAAGATATCTCCTAAAATATCTCTAAGATAACTATTACCTCTATTTTGTTACATAAACAGACTTAACTAAATACGACCAGTACTAACTATAGTACTGCCACTCTACCAGTACTAACTATAGTACTGCCAGACTTAACTTAGTACTGCCAGAACTAACTAATACTACCAGACTTAACTGTTATACTACCAGTATTAAGTCTTTTACAATATATTTCTCAACAAAAGCCACCCATGTGCTAAAGAATGTAAAAATGGTGCAAAATTAATACAACTGGAGCTAGTAGCCCATTATTGCACCAATACATCTTAATAATTATGAAGAATGGAGCTAGTAGCCCATTATTACACCAAGTCATCCCAATACTTATGAAGAATGGAGCTAGTAGCCCATTATTGAAGATCAGATTTTCAGACTTAGACTCTTGGACCCATGGATGGACAGTGGCTAGTTATGACAACCTTAGATTTCTTTAGACTATTTGTTTTGTGTTTTTATATTAACAACCATTAAATGTGTATCCCATGTCTATCCTAACCTCTTTATCACCCTTTAAAACCATATTACCCTTGTTGCCTTCGAGAATTATTTAGACCCTAATTCTAACTGGTGCAGATTTGTGTACTTTCCAAGCTTATGATAGAATACATGCTATGACTGTGCAATTGAGCGATCACCCCGAAAATGAAACACTTAGACTAGTGGAGAGTTGAGTGACTTTTTATCCCCTTTTCGTGAGGTGTTCGGCTTTGATGTTTTCTAGCATAAGTGTTTTATAGATTCATTTCTTGAAATGATTCTCGAGAAATCTTTTTATGAAATATTCTAACAGGTTCTACTTGAGGGCAAGCAGAAGTCAAGTGGGGGGATATTTGATAACATCAAATATTTAATACTTTTTAGTGGCAAAATACCCCCTATATTACCTGCAAATGTTTCACTAATACTCGAAAACGAGATATTTTCTATCATTTTGTAGTTTTCAGGTGAAATGCAGGAAAATGACAAGAAACAAGGGAAAAAGGGCTCAAAGTGTAATTATCTGAAGAATGTTATGGCGTAACACCAAAAATGGTTACACCGTAACATATATTAAGCAAGTACGAAGATCAAGGACAACTTTACGGCGTAACACCATATCTAGTTACGCCGTAACCATGTATTTGGAAGGAAATCTTACCCAAGATAGAGTTACGGCGTAACACCCCTTATGGTTACGCCGTAACCATGAAGATCCACAAATATGGAATGAAGATCACGTACATATGGAAATTATTTGAAGGTTACGGCGTAACACAATATCTGGTTACGCCGCAACAATTGCTTATTTATGGAATGTCGTGTAAGAAGGTTACGGCGTAACACCTTTATCAGTTACGCCGTAACAGGTTCGATACTTATAAATAGAGGCCTCATTCAAGCTATTCTGACATCACTTCCTCCACAGCCAATTGGAGAGGCGACAAAGGCTTCCAACCTTCGAAGAATTCCACCTGGAGTCCAAGGGAGATCACACTTTATTTACTTTTTGTATTTAATCATTCAAATACGAATACTGTAAGAATTATGAGCTTTCAATCTATGATTACTTCTATTTCTTGTTGTGTTTCCGTTACCATGAGCGGCTAAGCACTTAAAGTGCTGGCCTAGTTATGTAGTTACTATTGTTATGATGTTTGTTTCCTGTTAGATTATGGTTTCATTAGATATTCCTTGACTATCGTGTAACCCTAGGTTTTGGTAGTATCACGGATGGTTTGGATCTTGCTTGACCCATTATTAGACTACCAATTAAATATAGGATCAATTGGGTACTAGGGAGGACTTGACACTCCATCCCTAGTGTAGGAACTATCCGGTCTTCGCCCTCATCACTTAATATACTTAAAAAGCACAGGAACCCTTTTAGAGGAGGTTAATAATCTGTATAGGTTATTAGATAAGTTTTAGGAATAGTTGGGATTAATCACTGCAACCTGGATAACCTACCTCCTATACAATTTAGACTGATTCGGAATCACTAGGAGTATAGGATAGACAAAATATACCTATTCAACTTTATCGACTTTAGAAACCACTAACGAAACCATAGTTTAACATTGCACAGGAAAATATATTCATAACAGTTGTAATAAAGTAACTAGGTTAGCATGTTTCTCTCCTGATATCTCCAAACTCTTTTTATTTTAATATTTTATTTTATTTGCATTTTTATTTCATTTCGAATCAGAAACCTATTTTTAAAACGTGACAACTCAAATTGAAACTAATTGCAACTTAGCTCTTAGGATGACCTTGAATTTACCATTATGTACTACCCACGATTGGGTTCTCTACCCGTTAGTGCGTTGTCAGGTAGATCAAGTTCTATAAATTTAAAACTTGAGTAAAATTATATTTAAAAATAAATACGCATCAAGTTTTTGGCGTCGCTGCCGGGGAGCTAATGCTTTTGGTTTTAAATTCCTTAGTGAGAACAAGAAGAAGCAAAGCAAGGATGGTTACTCCGTTCGCTAATTCTAAGAGACTATTTTGAGCTAGAAGAGAGGTTTCGCCTGCACCCATTCACAACATCTATTCTTTCTAAGAATCTGAGTCATCCGAGTCAGATTTAGAAAATGTAGATATTGAAACCCTCACACTCGAACAATACCTAGATCTCGACCTTAACAACACCAGGAAAAGATCCACTTGTCCCGATAACTCAACGTTCGAAGTTAAAGGACAACTTTTAAGGGAATTACATAAGATTTCATTCTTGGGAGGTCCAACCGATAGTGCTATCAAACATATCAGTAATGTGCTTGAAATCGCTAGTATATTCAACGCTCAAGATTCTACCCTTATACAAATATTCCCTCTAACTCTGGAAGGAATCACAAAGAGATGGTTCGAAAGAACATCGACCGAATGTACAAAAAGCTAGAGTGATCTCACGCAAAACTTCATCCAAAAATTCTGAAAGAAGGAGAATCCCTTTTTGATACATAGGAAAGATATAATGACCTACTTTTCAAGTGTCCCTTTCATGATCTCAATGACTACCAAAAGGTACGAGACATTGTATCATGCTTAGGAAAGATACAATGATCTTCTTTACTAATGTCCGTTGCACGATCTAAACTGTCAATAGAAGGTCTATATCTTCTACAGTGGATTAGACATCTCCGCCCACAAAATTCTCGACTCTAACAGGTTCATTCCTCTGATGACACCAACACAAGCTTTCGTGAGGACCTTGGTTTTGTATAGGTGATCTGAACATGAAAGAAATGCTTAAACGGAAAAATCCTTAACCTCGGTTAGGATACATTTTTAAAATCTTTCTAAAGTCTACTTGAGGACAAGTAGGATTCAAGTGGGGGGATATTTGATATCATCAAATAACGTCATACTTTACTATCATTTATCCCACGTATTTTACCCACTTTTATATAATTATTGCAAGATATTGGTACTTAATTGCTTAAAGTTTATTATTGCAGTAATTATGGAGTCACTTGTGAAGAAGAAGCAAAAAGGCGCAATTCTAGAGCTTAAACGAAGACATTTGAAGAATATCATTTTCTGCACCTATACGCCGTATCCAGTAATGAAGATATGGCGTATCAGCGCCAGCTCATCACAAGAAACGCGTAATGATCATTTCCCGATTCGGCGTATCCACTACTCTCTAATACGCCGTATGCACAGCTGTTCATCAGTCAAAGATACGCATTTATTATGATTGATGGTAATTATCTTGATTGATTTGATCTTATCGCGGACTCCAAAGAAAATTAACCCTATGCGCCGTATCCACTTATCTCGATACGACGTATCGAGGGCATTTTCAGACACTATAAATACGAGGCTCAATAACGAGTTTCAATGAACAATATAATATTCTCTGTATAGTATACAACTAAAGTCAAATTTCTCAAGCCAAGAAGAGCAGCCAAGGTCGAGCACCAATCCTAATTTCATAGAAGACATCGTGTAATTCTTACTTTCTTAATCATTTGATTTTTAATTGTTTGATCACGTTTGTAATATTGACAATAATTATGGGCTAATACCCTCGGGTATTAGCTATGTTAATGAAGATTATAATGTTTGGTTTGATTTAATCCGGCTTTGCTTAATTTATTGTTGTTGTTTAGTTATGTTTACCGCCTTATACTTGTTTATGTGCTTGTGCATGCGACCTATCATTCAACTGGGTCTAGGGAGACCTAACCAGTAACCTAGATGTCGGGATGGCTCTCCATGTTGTGTTCTATATGCCCGGACCAATAGGATCATAAATGACACCTTATCATTACTCTTTGATTATGAGCTTAGTTGGCACGGCAGGTAACCCGATAATTGATCAACCAGTATTGTTCATTAATTAATTGGTATTAATTTTGGTGGTGGACTACCGGCGTATAAAACAACATCAAGCAATAAGTGGGTAAAGTCCCGATGGGCTAGGGTATTAACAGGATCACCACTGCTTTAATTCCCTATGGTAGATTATAATTAAACTAAAGGATGCTTTATGTAGATGCGTTAATCGTGACAGGATTGTTCGTGTCTAGGTCTTAGGAAGAAGTACAGCCTAAGTCTTAAGAATGATATACCGCCTCGAGATAAGCAGTCATTGCACTTATTAATCAAACCAGCATTTAATTGGATTTAACATGGTTAATATAATTTTCTATGATTTGGCTCGTACCGCTCTCTTGTCTTGTGTTTATTTGCTTTATTGTGTATTGTGCTTAGAATTGATATTTGTCTACATAACCTGTGCTAGTCTCTCAGGCTGAAAACCCCCCATTTACCTCTAGTAAATATGTATAGCATAGGTTTAACCAGTAATTAGACTAATTTAGATAGAATAAAATACTGATCGAATAATAGGTTAACTCTTACTCTTAGTGTTCGACACCCTACTTACCGCGAAGCTACATCTTGACCGGGTACTCTGCCCGTTAAAGTGTTGTCTTTAGGTTAGTCGGCTAAATATAAATGTAAAACCTGATAATCATAAATAACACCTATACAACGACACATCAGTGACTAACGCGAGTTTTTCTCTTCAAGATAAAAGTGGTAAATATTATTTCGAATGGTGCTTGGTCGTGGCCTGTTGCATGGTAGAATATTTTACCAATATTAAACAAAGTCAATGTTCCTGTATTAGATGATGTACAAGAGGATATATTATTATGGATAAACCATGATGTTGTGATGCTTGATTTTTCTGTAGGTGAAGTTTGGAACACAATTTGTGAATGCGAATAGGAGATTGAATAGTTTCATATGGTATGGTCGACCTACTATATCCCAAGACACGCCATACATTTATGGCTCGTTATGCGAAAACGTCTCAAAACGCAAGATAAGCTTTAACAATGGGACGTTTGGTAAACGATTGTCAATTAAAATATGCTTTGATTTATCCGTTATGTAAAACTCAACCCGACACTCATGAACATTTGTTTTTTGAGTGTTCTTATTCGACTAAAATATAGACACAAGTTCTTAGAGCCACTGACCTCCCAAATATCTCGCCAATTTGGGATGATATTATGGATTGGATGATTCCAAGGTCGCCTCGTAATAACGTTACGTGCATTGTTGGTCGTCTAGTTTTGGCTGCAAGTTCATACTTTGTGTGGCAAGAAAGGAACAACCGAATCCATGGCAAAGGTGAGAGGAATCCAGATAATGTTACGAGCATTGTGATTGATACGGTAAGATTAAACCTTGCATCCATAAGATTCAAGAAAAATGCTCGTGTGGGCAGGATGAAGTCGATTTGGAAGCTAGCAATTGAGGAGTAATTCACATGCTTCTGGTACAGGATCTAGAGGCGGTTGGTATTTCATTGTTTTACCTTTCTATTGTACTCTAGGTTCTGATTTGGTGGTTGTGCATATGAGCGTCTTCATAGCACATTGTTTTAGCTTTTAAGAGTGGTTCACTGCTACTCTTACGTGATCTAAACTCATATCATACTTTTATTAATATATTCACCGGGTACAATCTCTTTACCCAAAAAAATCATTTTCCACATCCTTATATTATTTTTTGTATTTAAATTAGTTAAATCAACAAACCACTAACCTTATTCACCGCTTGACATATTTACTTAAACATGTTAAACGGGTCACAAACGGTTTACACGTGTTATGCAGGTCTGAGTTAGGGTTGAGTTTTTTGACACGATTAATAAATGGGTCGTGTTTGGGTAGATGTTATAATAACCCGCCAACCCGAACAGGTTAATATGAACATGACTCGATTGCCACCCCTAGTAATAACACAATAAATACTTTAATAACATCAACAATAATAATAATAATAATAATAATAATAATAAGTAAGCTAGACATAATAACGAGATAAAAGTAAAAGAGACAAAGAAAGACGTGACCTGGATAAAGCTAAGGAATAAAGTGTAAATAAGATATTCAAATCTTAACTCTCTGTTAAAACTAGTTTAAAAAAGGAAAGGTTTACAACTTTTTTTGTGACTAAAAGCTATTTATGAAAAAATTAAAGGTTAAAACTTTCTATCTAAAATTTATTAAAATAATATAAAACAGTTAGATCTAGTTTAAAAACTAATTAAATAGCTAAAAAATAAAATGTTAAAAAAACTTAGGGGCCGTTTAATTGGTGAATTTTTTTTCCTATTTTTCAGTTTCTAATTTCCTAGAGAAGGGAATTGTTTTTCTTCTTTAGAAAAGAGTTGAGATTTTGAAAACCCGTTTAGTTAGAGTTACATTTTTTCTTTTTATTGAGAAGAAATAAGAATGAAAAAAGTGAGAATGATAAAATGGTTTTTAATTTTTTTTTTGAAAAATGTTGAAAAAAGTGAAAATGAGAATTCCACCTTTTTTAAAAAATGTTGAAAAAAATGCGACTAAACGGATTTTCAATATTTTCCTTTTCACATAAAAAATCTCCTGGAAAAATGAGATATTTTTCGCCAACTAAACGGTCCTTTGGTATTCTTAAAAGGATTTGATCTATAGTTAAAACTAGCTTTTAAAGAATAAAAAGTTTATAACTTTTTTTTTTGACTAAATGTTTACAAAATTTAAAGATTAATTTTTTTTAGCTAAAATTTATTAAAAAGTTATAGAAACTACTAGATCTACTTTAAAAAGTAATTTAATAGCTAAAAATTAAAATGTTAAAAAGAAATTTAAACTACCTATCTTTTAAAAATGTTTACTCTTACGAGTTAACAAAGATTAGGCTGTCAACGGTTAAGATCTAGTAGATATTTAGTCTAAAACCTATATTATGGTCACCATAGTTCCATTGCTGCTACATGTGAACCAATGTGAGTTACTTTAAAAGATCTGCTCGCTCATTGAAATATACTTAACAATTTAGCTACTGTCATTAGCATCCATCAAATTATTAAGAAAATGTAATGACTGACTCCAACATGGCATGTCATGTGCACCTGCTGCTGCTGATATGGAGGATAGGTAATGACCGACTCCAATACGTTTGTGGTTTATTAATAATGATTTACGCACTGAATTGAGTGTTGTTACTCTTGGCATCACTCTGATTAGTCAAATGTTCAATAAAGTAATTTTGCATAAACCGATCTGAACCTGTAGTGTTCAAGTTACATATCGCATAAATGAAAGGTTAAACATCGTAACTAAATAAATTTACACTTAAATTTAATTATTTTTTGGAACGGACTTAAATTTAATTATTAGTCAAACTATATATAAAAAAAGAGTAAGAACCCATACAAACAACTTTCTTTTCTTTGAGAAAGATAGACAAAGATAAGTTTGCAGCGAGACAGCTATGTAGTTGTGCATCATTTGTCTCTTCAATGAAAAAGGTTTGACCCGTGATTTGCACAACCCTAAGAGTTAGCGCAAAAATTAGTAGACAGTTGTGCTAAACGACTAATCAGTTTGGGGTTGGATTTATTGATACGGGTATGTAAGAAAATTGCATAGTTGTTGCGGAGTGAGTTCAATAAAGAGTTGAATAGGTCAATATATGTTTGTGGTTGCTACCATCCAAATGAACCGGTACACATGATGACTGCGAGGAAGAGGGTTGGACTGCTACCTACTTACCATCTTACTGTGAGACATTCAGTTGACTACTCTTCATCAGATCTCTTTACCTCTGATGATTCATCGAGAGATTCACCATCAGATTCATCAACAGAGACTTCATCAGATTCTTCTTCAGATGCCTAATCTGATTCTTCATCTAGTCACTCATCTTTGGATCATTCATCACCAGCACTACCATCGGGTATGAGAGCTAGTCATCAGTTATGTTCATCAGTACCGAGTATTCCTCATTCATCTACTGCTATTACCGAGAGACCATCTCATTCTTCTTCTGCAGGTCCTTCTCGCAAGACGAGTAGGTCCCCTACCACATAAGTACCTATATCTTCACCTATACCTGGAGCATTGTCACCAGCACGTGCTGATCTTTTACCATCACAAAAGAGGATTAGGAGTTCTGATTCTGCGACGGATTTAGAGGATTGTTCGGATATCGTATGTACCTAGAGAGACTAGTTTAAGAGATGACGTTATTATCCGGGGTAGTGATAAGACTTACTCAGAGCCTGATATCGACCCCGAGATTCAGGCAGAGATCAATGAGTTAATTGCTTATGCGGATGCTCTTAGAGCTGAGGGGATTTCATGATGAGACTTACTCAGAGCCTGATATCGACCTCGAGATTCAGGCAGAGATCGATAGAGTTATGCATCCTGCGGTATCAGATGATATTCATGAGCCTACTTAGGAGGGAGCTGTAGAGGTTACTTATGAGGCATTGAGAGACTTGGTATAGAGATTTCATGATCACACTGTGGAGATCCCAGTTCACCGAGTTCAGGTTATTGAGAGCATTTAGAGGGATCAGGGGCACGAGATCGTAGCGACGGGTCAGCAGAGTACTGTTATGTCAGAGAGGATCAATGAGCTGGAGCGGGATAATACGAGACTTATAGGCACGTTGGATGTTGCGAGTCAAAGAGTTTCCCGACCTAAGCAGAGAGAGTTGCGCGTTTAGTGAGAGATGAAGGCAGATCCGTCGTTTTCGATTTTATGATCGTGTGAGGATTGGTAGGCTCGAGGCTTGTGCTAGAAGGCACTTATAGGCTACCGTCCTTAGATTGTTCCATGGTTGTTCTAGTATTGATCTGTAGTATCTAGTAGTAGCAGACTATTAGGGATTTGTAAATCCGATCTTTTAGGATCTAAGATGTAACCGTTGACATTTGATGATATGAAATCTAATATCTATTATTCTATGTTATAATGTTCTTAATCTAATACTATTTTCTTTTACTCGTCGCATATTGCATTATTACTAAATCGTGGCATCATTATAAATCCATTATGATTGTGTATTTCCATGTGATGTAACATGTTGTTTTTACTGGACCCCATTAATAATCTCATATCTCATCGTGTAGTGTATTGTTAAGTTGTAGGATAATGTCTAACACACGATTTGGAGCGACAATGACACGTGAAGCGGTTGATGAACTGATTGCTCGCCGAGTAGCAGAAGCGTTGGAAACTCACGAATAATTATGCAACCCCAAACATATATCGACCCGTTAACACATTTACAAATTTCTAAATAACCAAACTTACATTAAAACTCATCCAGAATAAATTATATGTTTAATTACTATATCCAAAAATACATTTGAAACTTATGAATTTGCTAATGTATGTCCGAGGTGATGTTTTTAACGACAAACATGTGAATCTGGGTTATGTTTACATCTATCATGGAATAAGCTGTATGATTTAAATGCAAATCCCACCGAGTGTTTAATGAGGAGGGGTTTGGCTTAATCGAAAAATGAACAATGTATTGCCATTTAAATTGTAGTAACTACTAAGCCTCCCCATCAGAAGGGGACTTTATAATAGGCGCGTCCCATGATGAGTACATAAGTTATGGAATCCCATAAACTTAATTTGTGATCTCGACCTTCATATCTATACTACATTATAAAGCGTTGGGACACTTCCATATTTAGAAAGTCTAAAAATTCGGACTTTTTCCTTTCTAATTATGGAAATATCTTTTTAACAACCTTTTGTAACAACTTTTTGTTATGTGCAATCTTGACCATCCATCTCATTTTAGAGAAATACATTTTAAAGTGACATGTGTCACTTCTTAATTAAAAAATAACTTTTATTTTTAAACTGAAATATCTTTTTATCTATTTATTTTTTTATGATTTAATTTCATCATATTTTCTAAAATTTTATGCTTTTTAGTTCAACATCCATTTTGATATATTTTATTAATTTTTATTTTTTTTATTTTTAACGCCCCTGAAACCGCGTCTATAATGGTTGTAATCTTATATTATGGATTATGATATGATGTTGACACATATAAACCTGAATATTTTTTTCTGCAATGCCAATAATATGCTACTAAAAAACAAAACATAAAATCATAGAAGATCATTAATCATTATTTTCTGACTTTAAATTTCCAAAAACTATCGTTTACCCACTAACCCAACGACATAATCACATAACTAACGGAATAAAAATAGAATAAGGGATTGACCTAATTAGAAGAAAAAAATTAAGACCCAGATGATATTTTTGAAGGCATGTCGTATTAGATCAGTGTTACAAAATTATTCATTAGCACCAACAAGTTAATTTAAGGTTTGGTGACCAAGGATACGAACGAACAAAGGGACTGCTGATTTAGATCGATTATTTCTAATTTGTTTGGGGTCGATGCTTTAAGAAAAGGAGTTTGTGTCTTATGTGTGAGGATCCGTGTTTTGTAAAGAAATTATATTTCTAGTCTCTAACTTTGGAAAATAGCATTATAATCCATGTGTATTTTTAATTTTATTTATATGTGGTAATAAAAACGTTTTTTTAAATTTGCAACACAAATTAGAAAATAATTAAGTTTAATTAATTATAAAGATCTAAAAAAATCTAAATTAAAAAATATTACTAAATAAAGTATGATTTGATTTTTATAAAATACGAATTCCTCACTTGACGTTTTTCTTTACCCTATAAAAGATATTGTTACCTAAATTTCCGCCCAAATTCAACCTTATATCAACTTTCAACGTTAAAATGGTTATATGGCCACTCAAATAACTTTTTTTAACCAAAACCTAATGGTATATCCAAACTAACTAAGGTCTGATCTATTTGATTTAGAGTAAACTACACCGTTCGTCTTTGTGGTTTGCGTTGGCCGCAACCCTTCGTCCCTTGACCGAAAAAGTTGCACCGTCCGACCTTAAGTGGGAAACGTTTTTCGCCGTTAGTCCCTCACTTTAACGGCCCTCACTAACACTCGTTAACTAGCTAAACATGATATACAAGTGAGGATATTTTCGTCCTTTTATCCTTATTTCTTTTAAAGTCATAAACACTTTATACATGTCTATCGTCTTTCTCACCCCTGCTTCTCTCTCTCTCTTGCTTCTACCTATTACTACTATCGATTTTTCATACCTATAAACACAAAAACCAATCAAAACCTATATACACCAAGATTTGGTATCAAACTTAATTTTTTACAAAAAAAATAAATTAAATTAAATTTTTTTTTTGTTATTTTAATCATAGACATCCAACCAAAAATATCACTAATAATCAAAAGCGATCAAATTGGGATGCTTAGAAATAAGCTTTACTGTTAGTACAAAATGTGTGTTGGGGGATGAAGTGGATGGATGCTTACTGGACTGGGCCAATAAGCCGCTAGTGGGCTGGATCTTGTACTAGAGCAAGTAAGAGATGATATTTTCTGCACAAATGAGAAATATCGTTAGTCTTATCGTGAGGACGGACCCCACGATTAGACTTTGGCGTAAGAGTAAGTATTCATATTGTCAGAGAATATATGTGTGACAGAGGGTGTTAGAAAATTATGTACCTTGTAGTGTGTCAGAGGACTCCTTTTTATAGGGAAGCCTAGTACTAGGGTTTCCTAGTATTTCGCTTATAGTTGTGGTGGCCAGAGTGGGACCCTTGTCGAGCAAGGATCCGCGATAATCGTGACTACGGACGTGGATTCCCTTCCGTGGGTGGCATGCGAAAGCGGCCCAAACAGATCCACATCCATCTTGCTATGTCCGGGCCGTGCCAGTGCGATCCTGGGCTTAGTTTTGGCCTGCTTATTTGTTTAGTTAGGCTCAGAGCTCATTGTAATAATACGGCCCAAGACCAGAGGCCTGGTATGCCTATTATACGTCATTAAGTCCCCCCAGTCTAGTAGGTTCATTGCTTGCGGTACTTTAGCGCATGTGGTGTAACTTGCTAGACTTTTGTAGTGCCGCGAGACTTTTACTTCCGTGACTAGTGGCTTCTCCGTGACTTTTATTGATTAGTTAGGTAGGGTTTGGGTGACGTGTATTCACCCTGACCTTTCATTTTCTGATTGACACGAGTTGATGTCAGTTATCCAATTTGCATCACATCTGCTTATTTTAAATCTCATCCGTTGGTTGGCTTAGTACATTACACGTGTCACCATCTTGCTACCCTGTGCATTTACTATGCCAAGGGTATAAATACCTCTTCGTTTTTACTGTTTTGTTTTCTTCTTCTACACGAATTGCCACCATTGTCAAAATTTCTGAGCTTTTGCCAACCAGTTTCTACGTTTTTTACTGCTTCATCTTTCTTTAGGCTACCAGGTTAGGTTTTCTTTCCTTTCTTATACATCACGATGGGAAATATTCATGATATTAAGTCTAAGTTGAATCAAAAGGCGTTAGATGCACTGTGTACCAAATATCATATACCTGCTTGTGTTCATCCTTTACTTCCTGGTCCGGACAAAAATATTTTACAAAGTCCTGATGACAAGATTGGCATATATACCCGATTTTTTGATTTTGCCAACTATCGGATCCCCCTGTCCTAATTTCTTGTAGATGTTCTTAACTATTTTCATATTCATCGTTCTCAATTGTCTGTGTTCGGGGCGACCAAAGTTTCTCATTTTGAGATTTTATGTCGCGTCTATGGATTTCAGCCTTCTGTTAATTGCTTCCGTGCGTTCTATACTAGTTCTTATACCAAATGATGGATGTCGTTTATCAAACGTTTTGACACGAATCCTGTTTGTCATTGCAAGCCGTTAGATTCCGTAAAGAACTAGAACGACCATTTTTTCTGGGTTGATTCTACCGCCTTTCCCCTTTTCGTATCTCTAAAAAGCAAAATTTTAAGTAAAGATCCTCCTCCCAAGCTTTCTTAATATGATACGGAAGCGTGCGAATTCTTACGTACTCATACTGCCTCGTTCCGGAAGTTTTCGGAACCTTTCTTATGTGGGGTTAGCATTTATTACACGTTGGATGAGAACTATTATCCAACTTTTTGGGATGGTGAAAAGGGTGGGTATATTTTGTTTTTGTTTCTCATAATTTTTTTGTTTTGATTCTCATTCCTGATGCCTTTTTGTTATGTTTGCAGAGATGGATATGTTTGCGTTTATCCGTCATTCCGATCCCGCCAAGGTAGGGGTAGGGGAGAGGAATCTTACGGAGAGGGATGTTAAATGGCTAAAGATGACTGAGGGTCGTACAGTTTCATTGGATCCTCCCTACTGCTGCCTCGGGAGACAGCAGTGATAGCATTGATCGGCTGTTTGATGAGTAGAATGATGCCGGGCAAGAGAATTCTATTGAAAATGATGATAATGATTTGGAGGAAGCTATTTCTAAAGATGCTTCGGAAAATTATTGCTGAGAAACCCTAGAAGAAGCGGAAGAGAAAAGTAACTGGTGATACTGGCGGCTCCATTCTTCCTCCCAAGAAGTTGAGGGGTGGTTATCAGTCTTTACCTCCTAATACCAGTGGGAAATATCTTGTTGTCCTTCGTGGCATGATTCTGGAGGGTTCCGGTATTCCCAGTGATGTTATGGAGCCTCTCATTGCTGCTTTTGTGGTCCCTACACCAGATGTTGGGCCTGTGGACTTCGTATCCGGGCTCAACTTATGGACTCGTCCTCCCCATGTAAGGTATGTTGTATCTTTGAATGGTTCTCATCATTCAGGTTCACATTCTGAAGCCACTTCTTTTGTCAGATCTTCTGTTGTGGATGCTCCAGTGGTGACGGTTGCTGTTACCACTACTGTTAATGCTAATGTTGCCGTTGGTTCAAAGGCTAAAGACGCATCTAAAGATTTTGAGAACATTGGAGACTCTACATCCGCTGGTGGGGTGAATGCGGATGCAGTCAGCATTTCAAAGTTTAAGAATTCTTCCTCTTCGCCAGACTCTTTTTATGCTTCCTAGAGTCTTGACACTGAAACCATGCATCGTGTCTATATCCCTAGATGGAAAGTGACTAATGATTCTATTCTCGAAGATCCGTATGTCTGCCAAGATTTAACAGATCGTCTTGCCCCTATTGCTTTTTTTACGAAACTGCGTGCCATGGATTATGATCAGCTTTATTCTGAATTCAACGTTGGAGCCGCACAGCAGGTGTGTCTGAAGGCGGAGGTAAGGATGTGGGTGGAGCATACTTTAGAGAAAAAAGGTGAGCTTGAGGATAAGTGTGCCGAACAGACTACTCTCCTTTCAGAAAAGGACGCGGAAATTGCTCACCTAAAGTCTTTGTTATCTTTAAAAGAGTCTGAGGCTGCTGAAGCCATCTCTCTCCGCAGCCAACTATTCGTAGTGGAAGCTGCGGATGCTGCCAAGAGTACCAAGCTAAGGGTTTTGAAAGAGAAAAACTTTGCTTGTGAAGGAGAAAGAAATGTTTTGTCTGAGAGGGTTGCAACTCTCGAGTCTGTGACTACTTCTAAGGAGGATGAGTTGGCGTCCCTTTCTTCTCAGGTTGCCAAGCTTACTGCTGATCTATCTGGCTTCTAGCTTTCTCGTGATAAACTCAATTATAAGGTGGCTTCTTTATAATCTGAGAGAGATTTTCTTGTTACTCAGGTATCCGCAGGTTCTTTTACGTCCTTGATTCGATAATAAATAGTAGTGTGTATATATATATTAAATATAATCAAATAGTAATAGTATAGAGAGGATTTTCCGTTTTGATTATGACAATTACTTAGGAACAAGTAATAGTTAATCTCTCGGATGTCGTGTCCCGACGAGAGATGAATTTGAAATTCACGAGAATGTTTCGTTTGATGCTTTAATGACAAATATTTTGTTTTTGGTTTTAAAACTAATTTTAATTACTAAAAATTACCAATCTAGAATTACTAATAATAAAACTATCAAATTTAAAGCTAAATGATCTAAAAGATATTTAAGAGACGATAATGCTTGCTAAGTGATGTGAAAAGTTCATTAAGTGTGAATTAAGGTCTATTAACGAATTAATTTCCTTTGAAAAGATAATTATCTCACAACGTTAGTTTATTTTGACAAAAATCTCTCAAAAAGATATTAATTACTAGATGTGTAGTTTGATTATTTTCCCGGCTTTTGCCCTTCAAAATATTCAAACTATAAATCTAAATAATCGAAGATTATTAATTAATTAAACCCTTTTCAAATCCTCACTTAATTCTCAATTCACAACATCACTTAACAAACAATATTTAAATTACTCACTAGCAACAATTATTCTAATAAGCATCAACATATTATTAAACAACATATTATTAAACTACACATTATGCTACTTTATACTATTGATTAAAAAGAGGGAAGAAGATTAGAACCCGAATGATGAAACCGATTCGA
Source organism: Tanacetum coccineum (assembly GCA_026074375.1). Lineage (NCBI taxonomy): Eukaryota > Viridiplantae > Streptophyta > Magnoliopsida > Asterales > Asteraceae > Tanacetum > Tanacetum coccineum. The sequence goes on from BQNB010060331.1 coordinate 20,776, forward strand.
ATATTACACCACCCGCTCTTATAAACTTAATTAAACTTTTAAAGTTTAAGACTTTATTAGTTTTAATTTCACCTATTAATCAATAAAGTTTTGAGCAAAAGCTTCATAATACCAAAAGATGACTTAAGTTTTTAAAGATAATAAAAGTTGCATAGACTTTAGATAAAACACAGAATCCGTCTTCATTGATATCCGCCACGGCTCCCCTCCAATCTTCATACCCTAGGACCTGAAATTACATGCTAAAAGTCAACACAAAGGTTGAGTGAAATCATAGGTTTATCGGTAAAAAGGGTGGACCACAAGATCGAAGTAATAGTAGACTCTGAAACACATTCAGTAGTCCAAAACGTTTATTATTGCACTAAGCTCATGACCCCGAAGCCTTAACTAGATTTGTGCCCCAATCAGAATATAGGATGCTTGCCAACAACCTAACACCTCTCAATGTTAAATGCACCTTGATCAAACTAGTGACCCAAGGAAAGGTGGGGATTGTCAGTCCCGATAGATCTATCCACAACACTCGCGCTTACTACAATAGCAATTAACGGTTCATGATAAATAGGGACTTCACGGCAATAAGGTAACTTAGCAATAATATTCAGGCAGTAATCTGGATAGCATACACTTTGTAAACACTTTGAAAACACTTAGAAAAACACTTGTGTCCAATAGTAAAACAAGCAATGTAATTCACCTCGTAGATTTTGTAAAACAATCACGTAGTAAAAAGGGGGCTATGAACTCACCTCGAGTGAATGGTAATCAACAAGTATTCACAATAGAAAAATGCATCACGAAGGAATCCGAAGGCAACCTAATCCAATATAGGTCGTATAAGTACTAAACACTTTGATTATTTATAGGTCGTATAGCTCATCATACTATCGTTCGGGCTATCATAATTTAAGAGGTCATGTAGTGACGTATGAGGAGCTAGGACACTTTAAATCGTAAATCCAACAACTCGTTGATACGCCACCCCGAAGAGGCCTCATTATGAAACTCCCTAGTAATATAGTACTTTGATTAACTAATACCACATATAATTCTATATAGCTACATTTTCTCCCAAGCGGGTCAGGTCGGGTCATGGGCCGGGTCAGGTCGGGTCGTGGGCCGGGTTAGGCCGAGTCGTGGTCCAGGTCTGGATCAGGTCCTGGTCTGCCACGTGCCAGTGCCACGTCAGCTGCCACATGGTACCACGTAGCAAACCACGTAGCGCTGACGTGGAAATGAGGAGATAATACCCTCTGCAAGTTTCGAACCTTAGACCTCTTGTATGAGATCTTAAAGAACCCACAAGAACCAACTACTCTAGAATAGGGGTGAGCATCGGGACGAAACTGACCCGTCCTGACCTATCCAGAAACTGACATCGTGGAAAACCCAAACTGAATCCCGACCCGATTTAATCCCGAGTCCCAAACCAAACCGAGTTAGGCCCGAGTAATCCCGGTTTGTGTGGTTTTCTTTGTGCGATCCCGACTCATCCCGAGTCCCAAACCAAACCGAGTCCCGACATCATGGAAAACCCATCCTGAGTCCAGACCCAGTAAGGTCGGTTTGTGTCGGTTGGTGTCGGTTTCGGTCGGTTTGTGTCGGTTTTTGGTCGTCGGTCGGTTTTGCCCACCCTACTCTAGAGCATGGTTCTATAATTTATATGCAAAACATTTTATTTAACCCTCTTTTGGCCGAGTTCATTTATGTTTAGTATTAAAGGTTCAAACAAGGACGAATAAGGTTCAAATAAGAAAGGTATTGGGGTCAAGTAAGGTACCGATAGACTCGTAATTTCGTGCTCTTTCCAATGGTGTGATCGTGGAATGTTAACGACTTCGTTTGATCCTCGATAAACGTGAAAACGTCGTCGAAAGTCACCAGAAAATTACCGTTTTTGCTTTGTTTTCAATCCTATGTACCTGTAAGGCATAAAAACACAATACAAATATATTTGCAACATATTTATCCATATTTTAGTATTTTAGTCCGTTTATTAGCATTTTATGTGGTACAAATGATGTGTGTTTTAGCACATATCAGTCCTTGATCATATTTTGCCTTTGTTTTTATGAATAAAATTCCCTTCTTTTTTATGTATCCACAAAAAAACTTGATGGAGTCTGCCTTTGAGCTCTTTAAAGAACGCATGGAGGCCTTGCAGGATGAGCAAGCAAAGGCTCTAGGTGACAAGGTTGCGGAATTGGACTCTACGTTATCAGAGATGGCCATTCATCTTGATGAAGAATTTTACCCTCGCTTCCTGACCACCATATCTAAACGTTGGTGGTTCTTATCACATGGGCTTAAACTTGTTATTCTTAAGTGTTTGCAGTCTCCTGAGTACCTCTAGGCTCTGGGACAAGCTATTGGCTGTGTGATCAACTAGGGTATTCAGGATGAGTTAAAAGCAGGGATTGATCACGAGAAAGCCGAAAGGGATTTCTCTGTTGTTGAAGCTCATGATCCTTCTATAGAAGAGAAATATGTTGATGCCGTGAACACTCTTGGCGCTATTAGCTTTTCTCTGCTTTCTGAGTTAGATTCCAAGAAGGATGCTAGCATTGTTGACCTTATGGATTCTCTCTGCTTAGAGGGTGTTCTGGCAGAGATCCTCGAAAGATCTGCAGCCTTCTCCAAAGCAACTTATGCTCCCCATCCACAGTCCGGAAGACAATGTAATCTTTGTGGAGACATCCCTATCTTCTTCCCCCAAGGTCATTAACTTGCGAGTGCAAAGGTTCTGGGGGGAGGTTAAGGAGAAGCATTTGTCACTTACGGACGTCACGACTCCTCTTATTGAGCCCTTATCCTCGAAAATCCTAACAGCCGAGGCCAGTACTTCTGATGCCCCCATCACTACTCTTTCAACCGCCTTTGTCTCCTCTGCCATTGTCCCTTTCGGCTCAGTGGTCAATGACCAAATTTCTGATGCCGAGCCTCACAACAAAAATCCTCTTGTGGTGACTTTTGAGAAGGAAGAGCTGAGTACCTCTCAGGAGTAGTTTTGTTTGCTATTGCTTGTATATGATAAGTTCTTTACCGTGGCCGTGTGTGGCCTTTTTGTGTTGGTATTTGAACTATTTGTATGTTTTTTCATGTTTACGATCGTTAGTTTTAAACAATGATGTTTATTTATTTAACGCTTAGCGATTTTTATATTGTGATTATTATCCTTTCATACCATTGTTGTATGTTTGTGATGATAGTCTTAGTAAAATGTTTGCGGGTCATTTTCCCAGTATCGGGCTTGGAATGCCTCTTATGTACTTGAGTTAATTGTTAGGTTACTTATTCCTTTGTTATTCGAGATAAAATTTACGAGGTCATACCCCTAAACGTGCGCGTCTTACCGATTCATGCAATATTCAAGTAATTTGCAAAGTAAAAAATAAACAGGAAACTTAAAGTAAAAAGTAAAAGTTGGTGAAGGTAGCTAGGCTTCACTTTTTCATTCATTAAAATTTTAAAGACATTACAAATAAGGAAATTTTAAGTGGTGCCCTCTTCGCTGCTTTGTCTTTACGTGGGAGAGGTGCTTACATTTCGTGCACATAGCATTTCTTAAGGTTGCAGACATTCCATGTTTGTAGGAGTGTGTTTCCGTTGCAGTCTCTAAGCTTATACGCTCCTTTGCCCAACTTCCCACTTAGGTCCGAGCTTGCCTCCGTCTTTCGCATGGCTTGCTTCATTGCTCTGGTAGAAGAGGTCTCTTGGACGGAAGCTTGTGTTGCGGACCCTGGCGTTATAGTATTTCTCCATCTTGGCTTTACTTTTTTGCTTCCTGGATTGCTGCTTGCTCTCTTCTTTCCTCCAAAAGGTCTAAATTTATTCCCAGGGCTTCATCGTTTTTGATCATATCGACTTCCGCAGTCCTCAAGGTTGGCATGCTAATCTCTACTGGTATCACCGCTTTCATGCCATATGTCAATGAGAATGGTGTTTCTCTATTACTTGATTTGATCATAGTACGATGTGCCCATAAGACATGTGAAACTTCTTCCAACTAATTTTTGCTCCTTTCTTCTAACTATGCCTTGATTCCTTCACCTAAACTTCTGTTTGCCCTTCTTTTCAGATGTTTAATGGAGGCAAAACATTGGCGGATGCATAACTTTTCACACCAGGAATAAGTTTTCGTTGTCAGATATTATTTCTCCTGGGAGACCAAATCTGCACACTATGTTGTCCCATACGAATTTCTTAACTTGGGCTCCTGTTATGGTTGCTACAGGTTTTGCTTCTATCCATTTGGTGAAGTAATCCATCGCCACTATCAGGAACTTGACTTTGCCGGGTCCTTCCAAAAAAGTTTTGGCTATGTCAATTCCCTATTTGTAAAATGGCCATGGAGATGTGATGGGTGTTAGCTTCTCCTTTAAGTTCCTTGGCATGGGACGGTGGACCTGGCAGCCACTGCATTCTCTTATCAAGTTTCTAGCATCTGTGTCCATAGTTGGCCAGTAGTACCCTGATCTTAAAGCTTTTGCCACAACAGATCTTGGTCCAGAATGCATGCTGCATGATCCTTCGTGGATTTCTCTCAAAACGTAGTTTGCCTGCAGCGGTCCAACACATCGCAGCCATGGCCCGAGGAAGGATTTTTTGTATAGTATTCCATTTTTCATGACATACCTTCATGCCTTGCAGCGTATAGCCCTTGCCTTCCTCTTTTCCTCTAGGAGAATTTCTTCTGTTAGGTATTCATAGATTGGGGTCATCTAAGTGTGCCCATCTTCTTCTACTACCGCTAGTACTTTTTTTTTGTCTATTGATTTTTCCTTGAGTTCCTCCACAAGTACTTTCTTGCTTAGGTGGGCGAAACTGGCAGATGTTATTTTGCTTAGCGCGTATGCTTTTTTGTTTTCTCCTTTGGGCACTTGTTTGATGGAGAATTCTTTGAAAGTGCTGGCGAGATTTTTTACCTTATCTAATTATTTGATCATGCTTGACTCCTTTGCTACGTAAACTCCATTTACTTGATTGGCTACGAGTTTGGAGTCTACATTCGCTTAAAGATTTTGTACTCCTATTTGCCTAGCTATCTGAAGACCAGCTATCAGGGCTTCGTATTCTGCCTCGTTGTTGGTAGCATTGAACCTGAACCTTAGAGCATATGTGAATTCCATCCCTTTCGGATTTTTAATTATTAAGTCGGCTCTGAAACCGTCTATGCATGATGATCCGTCCGTAAATAATATCTATGGGTCCAGAAGTTCTTCCTTGTCCTCCATGGGTGTATCTAATGTGTCATCTTCCGGAAGCTCTACGATGAAGTCCGCTAGAATTTGTCCCTTTACTGACGTTCTTGGTCTTAGTGGATGTCATGCTCTTCTAGCTCGAATCTCCATTTGAGCAATCTTCCCGTCACCTTCGGATTGGACAGCATTTGCTTTATTGGTTGGTCTGTTATTACGACTATTATGTGTGCCTGGAAATATCTTTTTAGTCGTTTGCTAGCACTTACCAGAGCAAGTATTAGTTTTTCCATTGGAGTGTAATTGACCTCCGGGCCTTGTAATACACGGCTAACGAAGTAGATAGGCATTTTCTTCCCGCCCCTTTCCGTCATTAGGACAAAATGGCTTCTTTTGCAGCCGCTAGATACATAATCAACTCCTATTTTTCTTTTGGTGCGGTCAACATAGGTAATTCGACTATTAATTGCTTCATTTGCTTAAATGCCATTTTTGGTTCCGTGGTCCATTGGAAATCACTTTTCTTCATACACTTCTTTAAGGTTTTAAAGAATGGCAAAGAATTTTCTTCTGATTTAGACAGAAATCTATTTAAGCTTGCTAGCTTCCCATTTAGTTTTTGCACATCCTTCAAACACTTTGGAGGCGGTAAGCTGAGGACCTCTTCGACTTTGTCCGGACATACTCTCAGTCCGTCCGCGTACACTTTGTACCCCATGAAGGTTCCTTCCCTCATCCCAAAGGCACATTTTTTAGGGTTTAACTTCATGTTGATCTCCTTAAGAGTTTTGAACGTTTCTTCCACGTCTCTGATTACTTTTGTTTCCGTTCGGATCTTAATGACTAGGTCATCCACATATACTTTTAAGTTTTGACCTATCTGTTTTTGGAAAGCCTTATCCACCAGGCGTTGATAAGTCGCTCCAGCATTTTTTAGTCTGAACGATATTTTTGAGTAGCAGAATATTCCTTGGCTTGTGATGAATGCCGTTTTTTCTTCATCCTCTTCTGCCATTTTTATTTGATGGTATCCTTTGTATGCATCCAGAAAACATTTAAATGGGTACCCATAGAGGGATTCTACATTCCAATCTATTTCTGGTAGCGGATAGCCATCTTTGGGGCATGCTTTGTTTAAGTCTTTGAAATCCACGCATATTCTCCAACTGCCGTCATGTTTTTTCACCATTACCGGGTTTGACAGCCAACTATGATAATGAACTTCTTTCATGATATCAGCGTCCACTAGCTTTTCAACTTCTTTACAAATTGCTTTATTTCTCTCATGTGCTTGCCCTTTTTTATTCTGTCTGACGGGTAGGCATCCTTCACGGATATTTAGCCTGTGCTCAGCTATGTGCCGCAGAACTCCAGTCATATCCGTCGGCTTCCAGGCGAATATGTCAAGGTTACGTCATAACAAACCACACAGCTTACTTCACCCTTCTTCTGTCAGAGTAGAGCCTATCGCTACAGTTTGTTCTAGATATTCCGAGTGGATTGCCACATGAATTTTTTCTTGTGTGACTTGGTTGATGACAGGCTACAACACCCCTGATCGTGAAACCATCGTGCACTTTAGCGGGATGATTCTGCTGCTCAACAATGTAAGTATTCCGCCAGATACTGGGAATTTTAACATTTCGTGAGTTGTGGATGGGATTGACCAGATCTTCTTTACCCCTGACCTCCCTATAATTCCGTTGTAGGGGGAGGGTGACCTTACCACCATGAAATTCATCTAGGCGGAAGTTGAGTGTTCCTCATCGCCTATCTTCACCAGCAACGACATTTGACCTAGTAGCCATATTATTTCTCCGCTGAACCCAACTAATGGTGTGGCTGCAAGGATCATCTGGTTTTTAACCTCCGAGCGGAATCTATTAAAGTAATGTTTATACAAGATTTTTGAGGAGGAGCCTCCGTTTACATACATACGGTGTACGCAATGTCCTCCTATTTCGGCCTCAATAACCATGGGGCCCTCTGTCCCATCTTCCTCCCCTAAGGGCGGAAAAGAAATTACTGACTCCGGAGAGAAAGTTTAAGTAATTCTTTGTCTAGCTACCTTCTGTCATGGTTGTACCATCAATATCGCATGCGGCCTGTCCTTTCCTGAGGTTTCCCCCTTTTTTGTTGTCTTTGCCTGGTCTTTACCATTGCCTTGCTTCAGCTCTTTTATTAGATGTGACAGCTTTCTTTCCATGAGCATTTCCTCAATTTGCCTCTTCAGGTGCATGCATTCATCAGTGGTATGTCCTACTTCTCTGTGAAACTCGTAGAACTTGCTAGCGTTTCTTTTTTCTATTAGGGTTTTCATTTGCGGAGGGGGCTTAAACTTTCCTTTGTCTAGAGCCAGAATTTCTTTTGGTGTTTTCGTTACTGGACTGGGCCAATAAGCCGCTAGTGGGCTGGGTCTTGTACTAGAGCAAGTAAGAGATGAGATTTTCTACACAAATGAGAAATACCGTTAGTCTTATCGTGGGGACGGACCCCACGATTGGACTCTGGCGTAAGAGTAAGTATTCATGTTGTTAGAGAATATATGTGTGAGAGAGGGTGTCAGAAAATTATATACCTTGCAGTGTATCAGAAGACTCTTTTTATAGGGAAGCCTAGTACTAGGGTTTCCTAGTATTTCGCTTATAGTTGTGGTGGCCGGAGTGGGACCCTTGTCGGGCAAGGATCCATGATAATCGTGACTATGGACATGGATTCCCTTTCATGGGTGGCATGTGGAAGCGGCCCAAACCGATCCACATCCGTCTTGCTATGTCTGGGTCATGCCAGTGCGATCCTGGGCTTAGTTTTGGCCTGCTTATTTGTTTAGTTGGGCTCGAAGCCCATTGTAATAATACGACACAAGCCCAGAGGCCTGGTATGCCTATTATACGTCATCATTAACATATCCCCAGTTTTGCTTATTTTGATTAAGCAAACTTTTGTAGCAAAAAGCATAAAAGTTGCTTAAGTTATTTACTACATTCGAGGTAGTATGTATTTAGCTACAAAACTAAATCTAGTAAAAGTCAAAATAAGCAGCAAGTAGCTAATTAATAATCCGATGAGATGAAAAAGAAAGAAAGAAAGGATCTAAAAAAGCATCTCATATGTTGCTTCCTTTCCATATCTGATAGGTACGGATGACTTCTGACAAACTGGAGATGACATCATCAAAGTTTTTAGGTGGTTTAACTCCATACATCTGTTTCTCTAGAATAGAAAGTGGAGGAAGTCAAAGTTGTGGGGAGGGATGTTAGAAACAGCAGATAGATAGAGAGTGTTTTTTCTTTGTAAGATTATGATTACAATTATATAATCGGATTTACATAGTGGTGAAAGGCAAGCGGGCAACAAGCTGCGCCGCTAGGCCTTTTTGAATTGCAAAGCCAATACGTTTAAAAACCACATTTGTGAATCTAGGTGTCATAACATTGTTGTGCATAACCTGTTGAACTCGGCTGAGTAGCTCCACTGCCTCCGGTGCAAGGTAATCAAAGGTATCAAATACAAAGGGAATAAACAAGTGTTGATTTTCAATGCATGCTTTCTCGTGTGTTGTCACTTTGCCCGAGGCAACTTTCTAGGCTGACCCGCTGTAAAACCTCTACTACTTAACCCTACGAGAGGAGAAATCCCGATCAAATCCAAGCACGCAGTTTCCCTCCAACCTAACCAAAAACCAAAACGTTAGCCGATCTAAGTGTAGATCTTCCATCCGGCGGGTCAGTTAAAAAGTCCACAGGTGCTTATTTCTTGACGGAGATCCCAGCACACCTACATGTCAAAAAGGACATCCCTAACCATATCGTGTTCTGATTGAGGGAAACTGGTGATTGATGCATAAAACAATGTAGCATGTTATGCATAAAATCGGTGATTGATGCGAAAATAGATGATCAAACCGATCTGGGAGTGGCCCTCTGGAATGGATATGTTTTTTTATTTGATGTTTTTGTTTGGGGTTTATTTTAGTTTTAATTTATAGAGTTTTTATTTTAGTTGAGAACTTTATGGAATGATTTTGAATAAATGTGTTTTTTATTTTTTGTTGTTTTGTTTAGGTTTGAGATTGAGATTAATTGGTGGTTGAAAAGATGATAAATAGTGAGGATGATGGTTGTGACGGTGGTGGAAGATGAACATGATGATGGCAGCGGATATGGGTGATGGTGACAGCGAGTGTGTTGGTTTTAAATGAGTTTTAAGTTATTATGTACGGTATACTGATTGATAAATTTTAAATTTAATTATTGTATAAATTTTTGTTAAGATAGTGATGATAAACTACACTGATAAAGATGATGAGCTATAGAGTAAAAAATATTGTATTGTGAACAAGGAGGTGTTGGTAGGGAACATGACAAAAAAAAGGATTAAAATTACTATCTTACCCTTAAGTGGGCATCATCTGAGTTGAATTAACTAGTGTTAGTAGGCACGCTGAGGTTAGAAATGAGGGACAAACGCAAAAAAACGATACCCACTTTAAAAGGGTCGAATGTGCAAACTTTTTGGTAAGGACTAAGGGTTCGGTCAAACGCAAACCACAGAACGAACAGTGAAGTTTACTCCTTCTGAGTTTTATTTCCTTATTCTTTTCTTGAAGCCCTATCAATTAAGTGCGACTCAGTCAATATCTAACAGGGTATCTCGGTCATTAATTCACTAGCCAATATAAATGCGAATGACTTGGCTGGTGACCTGCTTCAAAGTGGCACAACCGGTTGTGTAACGATACATCAAACTACTCCAAATGTAAATACTGAAAACTTTTTTTATACCAACATTATATGTGAATAAACATGACAATGTTGAATACACTTACAAGGATTAGAGCCTTTTTGTTATACTAGTTAAAGAAGCTCTTCCAAATCAATAAAAAAATTGAATAAATTAATTACAACTATAAAGTGGGCTCTATATAGAAGACCCATATAGTTTTTTTCACTAAGGTAAACAAATTTTTGTTCGTTAACACGTGTGTGACGCGTGAGATCCTATAATATAAATATACCATTTTAACTTCATAGGGGTGAAAACAAGCCAAGTCGTTTGTGATCTACTCGGGATCGATTCATTAAAAAGCTTGAAACAAGTTGAGCTTAAATGATCTCGAGCCTTGTTTGGGCCTCGTTCAATATACGTGCTCTTGAGACTCATAGCTCGATTAGGATTACGAGCCTATACCACATTTAAAAGTATATGTGTAATATGTGTTAATACATATAGTATGTGTGCATGTATATAAATAAACGATCATCAAATTGAACAAACAAGCTTGAGCCTGGTGTACTTAACAACCTGAGCTTGATTCAAACTGCATTTTTTGTAGGCTGATCATTTTTTTTGGTGCAAAGGTGAAATTATATTAATAAAACAGAGACAATTATATTAATTCAGTAAAAAAGATAGACATGCCTAATCGTCCTTTTCTACCTTTGGTAGAACCGAAATCAGTCTCTCTACCTTAAGTAAAGGTAATGTCTTTTAAGTGCAATACAAAAATAAGTAATTAGATTTTTTGCATAGTAATGTCTTTTCGTTTATATGTTTTTCTTAATAATAATTTTACAGATGTCAAAAACCTTAATCTTATACATTGTATTTTTCTGTAAATATAACTTCACATTTTTAATTTGTAATTATGCTATAATAGACCCTAGAAAAATCACGAGTGCCAAGCGAATATCTAAATCATAAGAGGAAAGTTCATTTTACCCACAAAAAAATCTTAAATAATATGTACTAGCGATTAGGTGACAAATAATGAAATACGAATAGTAATTTTACAAACATGGCATTTTCTTTTCATCTAAGCCGGCATCCGGCCTAATTTAATTGCGTACATGTTTTGGCGGATTTGTAGACATAACTATCTCCAAGTTAACCTAGTGGTAGTTACCCCCATAGTTTCATAGGGGATGACTTTAAAAATTAGGTAAACATGTTGGGATGAGCCGAGAAAATTCTGGCAACGATCAAAGGTTTAACAACTAAGTCGTGTATACAAAACAAATAAACGTAACTTTCCCTTGCAACTTGAATAAGAATCATTTTTCATTATGAGTTTCTAATCGAAACCCTCTTAAGGGATCCTAAACACGTGAAAACACCACTAATTATGATCATAATATACCATCAGCGAATACCAAATATGATTGTAAGGAAATGCTATTGCCTAAATTCCACATTGAAGATTAAGATGGTTAAATAGTTGAACCATACAACTTACTCAAACATTTGACACCTACCTTTATGAATTGTGACCAGAAAAACCTTCAATGCTAACTCAATAAATTTTGAGGTCACATATGACAATCTTATCAAATGATGTTTACCGAATTGTATATCAATTCCTTTGGACGGGTGTTGGTCATTTACTAAAAAATTTCATACCTCTCTAATCAAACCACACTTAAATTATCAAGAAGTAATAATTTAGTTCATAAAAGAAAATATACGGACTTTTCATAATTTTTTCTTGCGTGCCTTTTTAGTTAGTCGTAATTGTTTACGTCAAAAGGATTCTTCTAATAGGCCGGACACTACACCAATCTTGTTCCACGAAATTACCACACGATCTATTTCAATTCAACGGCTCCCTCGTTGATCCGCACAATTCATTCCCATTGGCTTCTTTATACCCTATAACTTTAACTTTTTTAGATAAATAAAATTAGATACATTCTGATAACATCAAAGAATATCACATTTTATACATCATTATCTCACGTTTATTGGTCCTTATTATTGCATCTGTGTAAGATTTGGTACTTAAATGCTATCTAGTTTCATTTTAGGCTTAAAAAGAAGTATTAGACGAAAAGAAAAATGTTATGCAAGATGATGAAATCAATATTTGATGACGAATTGAGAAGAAATGGGTACGAAGAATTCAAGTACTTTTTGGAGGATATTTTTGTAGAAATACTCAAGGATTGATAAAAATGTGATTATAAGTTTACTTTTTAAGGCTCTTAAAAGAATCAAGTGAAGAAATCAAACCGAAATCAAGTTTACGTGATGTTTCTAAAAGTTGATGTATTATTTTGGCTATAACACATTCATACGATCTCCTTTTTATGTGATTCAAGTGGTTATGGAAAGAGAAAATCGTGTTTTTTATCTAAGCCTGAAAATCAACATAAATATTAAATTCGAGAGCTCTACGACGTACCACATTCAAACCGCAAAAAATTAAAATTGTTACAGAGCTAGGTGCAGTTGGCGCCTATGATTGTTATGAGTTAAGATCAACATAGACCCATTATTTGTCATAGATCCAATGAATCAATCTCAACCATCTATTTTTTCATCAAAACTAAAAAAACTCACTTTCCACCTCTTTTTTAAAAATAAAATATCTTACAAACGGTAAATCGTCACACGACAAAAAATACACCATCGCGACGAGTATTTTTTTATCTTTCAGTAGGCGGGTGACACGATATACTTTCGAGGAACTTTTTTTCGATTTTTTTTTCAGTCACGAATTGCGAAAATCATATATGATTCGTATAACGAATCATATATGATTCGTATAACGGATCATATATGATTTCATAAAATCATATATGATTTTCGCAATTCGTGACTGAAAAAAAAAATCGAAAAAAAGTTCCTCGAAAGTATATCGTGTCACCCGTCTACTGAAAGATAAAAAAATACTCGTCGCGATGGTGTATTTTTTGTCGTGTGACGATTTACCGTTTGTAAGATATTTTATTTTTAAAAAAGAGGTGGAAAGTGAGTTTTTTTATTTTTGATGAAAAAATAAGTGGCTAGGATTGGTTCATTGGGTCTATGACAAATATTGGGTCTATATTGAACTTTTGGCTGATTGTTATAGGTGTCACGACTTTAGCTTTTACTATATAACATTCCTATAACACAAAACCTAAAAAGCACTCTCCCAATAACATTTCTATAACACAGCCAAAAAAACTCACTCACACCACGCCGAACCATCCAACCTTGGTACAATATGCCTATAGCCCTCTTTCATCACTAGAAAAATTCGAACAAGGCAAACAAGCCATAATTATATGCCTGTATCCCTTTTCATGATTTATAACTCCTTACATGTACATATTTCTCCCCACGATGGTGATAATTTATCAGAAGTAGCATGAATATGTGTATGCCTAAATAATATATGTGAAGAATATGTTGAATATCTAAAACTCTCTTCGACAAAAGGTTTAGCAATTGAAGTATATGGTGAAACTCAGAATATGTCTAAACATCTTGATGTAATAAGTGTTCAAACTTGAGAGAGAAAATGTTGAAACACATCTGGAAAGACCTTGAAGTCGTGGCTTAAAGTAGGGACAACCTCTTGAGAAAATCTTGAACTATGATCCCTTAAAAAAAATAATGAAATTGATTCCGGTTAGAAGCTTGTAAAAGGGTTAATATACAAAGAGGTTACTATAGTTTACAAAAATATTCGCCTAAGTAACTAGAGTTACATTTTGTTCATCCACGTTACTCAAGTTCACGGGGTTTTTAATTAAGGTACCCAACATTTGTATAAGTTACACTCATATTACTTTATGGAAGGGTGACCGGATAACCTGCTCTTCATCCCTTTGACTGCCAACTTACATCCTTTGACTGCCACATCACGCTCAACATGGCTCCATGTCACACTCAAAGTCACTCCCATCAATTCCTTTTATGAAAAATGCCAAAACACACATACAAAGTATGCATATGTTATAGATGCCTTTAAAATGTTTATATAAAATCGTACGCATGTCAGAAGCATGATCTATCCGTGGGTATTTTTTGATCTAAACGAATCGGTAGATATGTGTTATATATCTAAGAAATAAAGTTCATTATATAAGAAAGTCGTAAATAGTTAAAAGTAGAGGGTATGTTTTGTAAATTTTCTTTTTTTTCTATTTATATTAAGCTTCAACATTTTTTATAAAATCGTGCGTATGTCAGAAGCATTTTAATATTGGGCTCGTTTTATTCGCAATTCGAAGATCTTTCCTATGATATTTTTGTATCTGAATGAATCAGTAGATATGTGCTATATATTTGATAAATTAAGTTTATTATATAAAAAAGTCATAAATAGTTAAAAGTTGAGAGTCCGTTTTATAACTTCTCTTTTTACATTTGATTTTGGGCCAGATCTTTTGTTGGGCTAAGGATTTTGAACCGACGCAAAACGGTGTCGTTTTGCATCAAATCAAAAATGATATATATAGTAAGAGTAATAGTAATAACAAGCAAAAGAACCCGCGCGTTGCGGCGGGGCTAATTTTTTCCCGAATAATTTTTTTTACGTTTCGGGGGTTTTTTTTTGGGCGATGCGTTATGGCGGGGCTAATTTTTAATATTTTATTTTTTTGTATGATTCGGGGAAAAAAATTTGCGTTGGGACAGGCTAATTTTTTCCCAAATATTTTCTTTTTTTGGGACGGTTTTGTAAATTTTTTTACGGGAATTTTTGTGTAAGAAAATCGTAAATAGTTAAAAGGTGAGGGTCCGTTTTGTATTTTTTTTACTTTGGGCCAATTTTTTTGGCTAATTTTTTCCCGGATATTTCATTTTTTTGTACGATTCGGGAATTTTTTTTTGCGTTGGGACGGGTTAATTTTTTCCCGAATATTTTCTTTTTTTGGGACGGTTCGATATCTTTTTTTTGGGCCGATGAATGTAAAAAAGTTGTGAACAATAAAAACTTGACGTGTTTTTTTTTGTTAATTTTTTTACGGGATTTTTTGTGTAAGAAAATCGTAAATAGTTAAAAGTTGAGGGACCGTTTTGTATTTTTTTTTACTTTGGGCCAGATTTCAGGCTAATTTTGGGCTAGTTTTTTTTACTTTGGGTCACATGTCATGCTAGACATGTTGAAGAAGGGAGTTGATTGAGCTTAAAGAGAACATAAGCCAAATGAAAGAACACAATTCCGCTTTGGAGGTTCGCGCTTCAGAAGTATCGCGAGGAATTGGATATTTTGAAGAAGAGATATGACTTGGTGGTGTTTGTTTTTTAAAAGTTGCCTCTTAACAGCCTCTTAATCTGTCTCGTTCAGACGCGGTCAGACATTTTGGTCATTAAGTGCGTTTGTTTTTTTATTTTCGTTCAGAACCACTTACCCAACAAGATGTGTAGGGGATGTCTTACTAACTCTTAATGTGTTTTCTTTTTTCTTCCTTTTCTTTTCTTTCTTTCATTTAGCTTTTTTTTACTTTTTTTTTCTTTGTTTTCTTCTTTGGTTCCATTTTTTGTTTTATATTATATGTTTTCTCGTCTTTTCCATTCGTATTGACAATATGTTTTAGATAGAATTACGTTGTTTTTTTTAAAAAAAAAAATATTAAATATGATAATATGATTATGATAAAAAAATGCTCAAACTTAACATAAGAGTATTTCAACTAAAATAATATATCACTAATTTTTTTCAATCAAATAATAGCATGCATATTTTGATACTCACATATTCACTAAAACATCACTCGATACAAGTTGGAAAAACCACATCGTTCATGTTTCATACATAAAATACATTTCAAACAGAACATCTGATACTCACATGTTCACTTTAAGAACGCAACAAGAGTAAAGTTTAAAGCTCAGATATATAATTTGGTATAGTTTTTAGAAAAAGCTAGAAGGTCTAATCCTTTTATCTCTGAGAAAACATAGAAATAATCGCAGAATTCAATATAAAACAAATCGTGTGAGACTCAATTTTACCTAACCCTTAAACGTGTCAAGATTTTTATACCCCATAAGCCAGCATTAACCTATAACTTGAAAGGAAAAGACTCAAAAAAAAATATTGGGTCATAACTTTCTTCATAAAAAAGAGATGAAATTAGCTGAACAAAGACACTCTCTAGATTTCTGTCTTTTCTCCTTAATTTGTTTCCTTTATTAGAATATTATAGGTTTCTAACCAGGTGTACTTTTACGTGATACAAAGGTTCATCCGACGAACTAGCTGTCCTGTAACATCTTAAGA